>UCOK01016159.1:0-38283 GCA_900474325.1 Synergus umbraculus
ATTCAAGAGATTTTTAGGATATTAAAACGATTTTGTAGAATTGTGTGGGATTTTAGGATATTTCGTGAAATTTTAAGGGACTTTAAAATGTTTGTAAGAATTTGATGAAGTTTTATGAGATTTCTAATAATTTTAAATGATTTCGAGCGATTTTTCTAATATTTAAACGATTTGATGAGAATTTTAAAGGATTTCATGGAATTTGAAGCTATTCCTAATACTTTTAATAGATTTTAAAGGATATAAATAGAATTTGAATTGTTATCAGTGAATTTAAAAGAATCTCAAGAAGTTTTTGAAAATTTTAAGAGATTTTGACGAAGTTTAACATAGATTTTAAGAGATTAAAAAAATAAAATATAATAAATTATATAATATTGAATAAGAACGTAAATGCGCGTTCGCTCTTGTATTCAGAAATAATAGATATCGATTTAGTGGTTTTCCACACTTATAAAGAAGATTGAGTTCAGAATGACGAACGATTTTTAATAATTTTTATTACTCATGGATAAGATCACTATAATCTTCTGTAAACAATAATGATTGCTTAAGTTTTGTAAGTAAATTTACTCAGCTATATTATTGTTCGATAAAATGTAAATATGTAGTAATGTTTAGGGATTATGAAACAAATATTATAGTTGATTTTATTGTACATAAAAGAAAAGGTCAATTATACAATTATAGCGAAGTTATAAAGCAAACACACAGACATTCATAAAAGTTTTTTTTTATTTTTTTTTCTGGTGATCCGTGTGACTCACTTAATCACTCATAATTACATGGTGCTTATAGTATATTCTTGTTTCAACTCGATATATAACTGCAAAGTTCTGTCTTTAATTCATCAATACCGATATTTTAAAACGTCTTTTTTTTCTTTTTAATACTTTTTAATACTTTTTTTCATAATAATCATATTAATGATATTATATTGGTCCTCTAATATCCGCCGATTATTCGAAAATCCTTGATGAAGTCATTCCTCGTAAATTCTGAAACAAAATAAAATAGATTTTTATGAAAATTTGATAAGCACAATATCTTAATAAAACAGCTTAAAAGAAATACTATGTCGAATAATAAATGATAAAAGTATATTATACTCACTATAGCATCTTTAGTTCAAGAAATTTGCGAAAACTTACACTTCCACGAGGTGGAAAACCACATTTAATTTTTTTTTTCTTCACAAACTTTGTTTAAAAAAAAGCAAGACAACAGAAAATATTGTATGATCATGAAAGAGTACTTAACTTTATAATATAGTATTCTATATGTTGTGCGATTAGCTGACAGATTAGAATAAAGCCGACAGAAAAAAATACGTAGAGGCAATAATGAAAAGACAGATTCAGTGTAAAAGAGCGTGCATTTTTATTTATTTTATTTTTTTTTTTTTTATAAAAATAACACAGGAAGCAGAGACTTAACACTATTGTTTAAAACTAGAATATAATAGATATAGCAGGGTGCACAGAATAAAATGAGTTAAAAAGAGGGGAAATAGGGTGACTTTTTTACAAAAAGGGGGAAAGATTAAACAATAATTTTTTCATACAGAAAAAAAGAAAAAAGGGATTTTAAGGAAATTTTATATTATTATTCATCTTTATATAATTATAATGTTCTATTCAGTCAATTTTCTAAATTTACACAAAGCATATTAATTATTATTATTATTTTGGACGTTCCTCTTAATGCAATCGACGATTTTCTTAAGTCTGTGTGAAATATAGATTTATAAAGGCATTTTTTAGTTTTTAGAACTAAAATATAATTTTATAGTTTCGCAACTAAACTTTATAATTAAATTCCTTTTTTAATTTTTATTATATATACACTGAAAAACTCTATGTTAGAAAAATTACTAATATCGATAGCAAGTAGGGGCAAAATCCCTAATAATAATAAATTTTACTATTTAAATAATAAAAATTACTATTTTCTGTATTAAAATGTCTCAATTTTGGGATATTGCCCCTACTTGCTATCGATATTAGTAATTTTTCTAACACAGAGTTTCTCAGTGTATTATATAATATATATTACATCTTGAATTTTTAATGATTTTTGGCTGACAATTTTGGAAAAAAGAGAAACATAGGTACTTTAATTTAATTCTTCTAGACGTATAAATCAGTTTTTAAAGGATATTTTTATTTCCCAACGTTGTGGAACTAAAAGTCTTATAAAATCCGCTAAAAATTGCTTAATATGCTTCGTATAGGTTTAAAAAACTGACTGAAAAAACATCTTTAATTAAAAAAGGGGAAAAAGGGGAATTTCTCAAAATAAGGGAAATTCCTCTAAAAAAGGGGAAGACTGTGCACCCTGACATAACAACCACCTCGCATTTGAACCTTTGACTTTCACTCATATAAGTTTGAACATAGGACATAGATAAGTTTGAACATAGCTTCGAATGGGAGCTTTTATATAAGGGATGAAATCAGAAGTTCAAAAGTAGGAAATAGGATCATTTCTATACAAGGTTTACAATATACACAATACACGTAGCTACATTTATCACATTTTGTACTCTTATCTTACCTCGGTGGCTAAGTAGTTGTTGCATAATTTCGCCTATTCTTTCAACTCGGTGGTGTCTAAGGAGATGGTGGGAGGAACGCTGGCAGAGCGATGATGATGTTGAGGTCGGTGAAGACCTTCAACATGTCCGTGATGACCATGATGAGGTATCAGACGCGCATGTCCAGGTTCATCCTCGCCACAACATTTGCGGAAATGACTAAAGCCTCTTTTGCAGTGACGTCCAAAGTGCTTCGTCATTCCTGGATTACATCCATTCACTTGCTGCGCAAATGGAGACTTTGAACGACCACAATGCAGTTTCCATGCATGATGGTGTCCATGATCACGCTTATGCAGACGCTTCAGCATTTTATGTTGTGGTTTGCAGTGATGTGGATTGAGCTTCAAGTGTTTTTCATGGTGAGGTCCATGATGATCATCTGGTGGACCATGATGTGGTCCATGGTGTGGTCCATGGTGTGGTCCACGATGTGGTCCTTGGTGGTGTGGTCCATGATGTCCACGGTGTCCATGATGTGGACCATGGTGTCCATGATGTCCGTGATGTCCGTGGTGTCCATGGTGTCCAAGGTGTCCAAGAAGATGCCCACGATGTCCTTTCATTTTCATGAAGAAGTCTTCAACTGGATTAACAAAAATTCACACAAAAAGCCAGTAATTTCACAAACAAAGGAAGGCACTCTAGTTTTTAGCGATGCGATAAGATATAATCGACTATTCCGCTGGCTACGTTGACTCACGCTGAAGTGAATAACCCTCCTGTATTTACATTCTAGCGCGGACGGGGAAGAAAGGCCGTCCATATATTTGTACAGGCAGTCCATAAAATTTGTTACGATGATTGATTTTAAAATCCGTCTGAGAAATTGATGATTAACTTGAATGAGGTGAATCCAGAAGCATTTGGTAAAGTGATGTAAATACTAGAACTGTATAAAGAAGATCTTGATCTATATTGAATATTTCGGATTATAGAGCGATAATAAGTCCGACAGTTGGAGTCCATTGGACTTTCGAAAACTAAAAATCTTTGATAAAAGAGTTATATTTTTTAAAATTAAGTATATTATAAATGCTTTCGATAGGAAATAGAAGTGTTTAAAGAGGGAAATAGCTAAATACTAAGAAAATTCTTTTAAATTGATAAAAATGAAAAAATCTCTTTTTTGGTTTGGAATTTTGACGTTTCTTGATTTTTTAATTAAAATATATTTTTTTTCAGGTACTTATTGGTGACAATGGCAACCTATCATATGCTGGGATTAAGATCAAGCGATATTATGTACAACTCTATTCCATTGTACCACATGGCAGGAGGACTTGTTGGAACAGGTTGTGCATTAGTTAAAGGAATACCGAGTGTGCTGAGGAGTAAATTCTCTGTATCTGCTTACTGGACAGATTGCATTAAATACAACTGCACTGTAAGTATTGTTTTAAAAAATCATATGATTAAGGGTGTTGGAGCCAAGTTCTAATCTAAAAAATTGATTTCCTCATTTTATTCAATAAATATTAAATTTGGAATTTTTTCCCTCTGTAGCATTTATCAACTTTTAAATAGAATTATGCGTACAGAGCGATAAAATATCTAATTTAAATATTTTTTAATTAAAATAAAAATATTAAATTTTGAAGTGATTTTGAATTCCTCGTTTTATGCAAAAAGTATCGAAATTAAATTTTTTTTTGCTCTGTACGCAGTTTTATATTTGAAAAAAGATTAGTGCTACAAAGCGAAAAAATATTTATCTATAATTTTCGTTGAGTAAAGTGGGGAATTAAATTTTGAATTTCTTTAAAGGTCCAACGCCTTTAATAATGAATAATTCGAAAGTAATTTTATATATTTTTTGTGACTAATAAATTATATTTTTTTAATCTTTTAGCTTGCTCAGTATATCGGTGAAATGTGTAGATATTTACTCTCTGCTCCACCTCGACCTGAGGATTCTGCTCATTCAGTGAGACTCATGGTTGGAAATGGAATGAGACCCCAGATTTGGCAAAACTTTGTCAATCGTTTCAGAATAGAGCAAATTACCGAAGTCTACGGTTCTAGTGAAGGAAACGCAAATATAGGTATATATTTGTTAATTATTTTTAATATTAGTTCCTTTTAAGGGCATTGGAGCCAATTTGTAATCTAAAAATTCAATTTCTTCATGTTGCTCAAGAAATATCAAATTAAGAATTTTTTCCCTTTGTAGAATTAATCAATTTTTAACTAGAATTATGCGTACAGAGCGAGAAAATATCTAATTCAAATATTTTTTAAGTAAAATGAAAATATTGAATTTTGAAGTTAGATTTTGATTTCCTCGTTTTATGCAAAAAGTATCGAAAGTAAATATTTTTTCTCTCTGTACGCAGTTTTCTATTTGAAAAAAGATTAGCGCTACAGAGCGAAAAAATATTTATCTATAATTTTCATTGAGTAAAATGGAGAATGAAATTTCGAGCTTAACATTTGAAAATTTTCTTTTTTATAATAATACACGAAAATTAACATTTCTTTTGGCTCACAGTGAATGTAGATAATCAGGTTGGCGCAGTAGGATTTGTGCCCAGTATCCTGCCCCCAAGTCTACATCCAGTAGCAATTATTCGAGTTAATCCAGAAACCTTCGAACCAATTAGAGGCCCAGATGGATTGTGCATACGAGCAGAAATAAGTATGAATTTTATTTTTTTTTCCTTTTTCTATGAACTTTTTTAAAGTGCTCGAATAATTTAAATAATTGAGTAACACCTTATTGATGAAAGCACATTTTTTGTTTGTAGATGAACCTGGCATGTTTATAGGATTAATTAAGCAGGGCAATGCCTCCAGAGAATTCAATGGATATTTAGATGAGGAAGCGTCGAAAAGTAAAACTATTGAAAATGTCTTTGTACAAGGAGACAAAGCTTTCTTGTCTGGTAAGTCTGAAATAAATATTTTTCACATTAATTGGAAAAGGTGTTATTGTTTTTATGATATATAATTATAAATTTCTAATATTATTTTAATCTTTTGCAGGTGATATCTTGGTGCAAGATAAATTTGGGTACTTTTACTTCAAAGACAGGACTGGTGACACGTTTAAGTGGAAAGGGGAAAATGTGGCAACTGCTGAAGTTGAAGGAGTCGTTAGTAATGTTGCTGGACACAGGGACACTACTGTTTACGGTGTTCAGGTTTGTAAATTAACGGATATTTGTAGCTTATTTGAAAAAAATATATAATTAATGTTCGTTATCTTATTATAGGTGCCAGGAATGGAAGGACGAGCCGGAATGGCGGCAATCGTTGATCCGGATTTCGATCTCGACTTCAAAGCTCTTGCCGAAGGTTTAGACAAGGCCTTACCATCATATGCAAGGCCCATTTTCTTAAGAATCGTCAAAGAACTCGAAATGACAAGCACTTTTAAATTAAAGAAAATTACCCTCCAAAAAGAAGGCTTCGATCCAAACAAAATTCAAGACAAAGTGTACTTCCGGTCCGGTAACGAGGAATACGTCCAAGTAACACCAGAACTTTATGAGAAAATAATATCGGGTGCTGCTAAGTTGTAAAATTAATTACTCTGAAATATGGAGTTTTCACTCGATTTTCAAAGTGATGAATCGCTCCCGAAAAAAAGAAAAAGACAGCATAGTTAAAAGTCGCTGGGTGATATTCTATTTAATTAGCATTTTCATATTAAGTACTACTTTACAGTCCCCAAAAAATCTGGGATGGTGTGGTGGGAAATAATAAATGAAGAAAATCAGAATTGTGGATATAATATATCCGACTTTTTATGATATGATTGTATAAGACTAACGTCTGTTGTGCAATGAGTCTTTATAAAGAATTTTTCTAAGTGAGCAGAGTGTGGACTTTTGAAAAAAATCGACGTAGAGAATCTTATGTGCAAATATTATCAATTCCCATATGCACAATGCTTCTTCACACGTCTTTCGAAAAAATGTATAGTAAAAATTGTCAATCTGCTCTTGACGTTTTTCTAGAATTTATAGGATGTACGTAACATGATCAATTTCCAGTTCTTTTTCCATTTTTTCAAATCGTTTTTGAAACTTCTACACTTAAAGCCATTCTCTCATCGTTAATATCGGTTTTTAAAATATGGATTTCATCGGCATTATTTTAATTTGGCAAGTTTTTGAAATAAATCATTAGGAATGCTGTGCGTTCATTGCATCTATTCGCAAATTCAAGCGTACAATCGATTATTCTCACATCCTTTAATTTTTAACTGTTCGACAAAAAATTACGTATTTATTATATCCCCTATAGTGGAAATTTAACATTTATAGACTTGTAAAAAAAACCTATGAAAAGCTAATTGTACAAAGTTGCAGTGAATTAACACTCTTTTGTGATACCTTTCAATGTCTAACATCGCATTCGCTAAAAGCACACTCATCGTATCGTTATTGAATTTTCTGCGAACAATTTCTTTTTTTTTGAAATTCCAATTTTCCCAGGGTACTTATGAGATGAACTGGATTGAATGAAATAATGAAATCGCCCCTCGACTCGTGAATTGTGAAGATAAAATTATACATCACCTACAAACGATGATATGAATACTTTATATGACTGTGTTTAAAATAGTAGCTCGAAACTATTGGCCTTTTTTGGTAGTCTTGCAGCCCATATTTGCAAGAATGGGTTGAAAATGCTTTTTTTTAATGTATGCTAATTCGACCTTTTATATCTAATATCCATGAATAATCTAGGGTCTTATATTAGCTGACATTTTTCAAATAATTTACTCACGAGCACGACAGATGTAAAATTGCTCAAAATCAGGTTGGCGTAACTGTATTGGAATACAATTTTTAATTTTGAAAAGTCAAAAGCTTTTGATGTGCAGCTATTTAAATTTAAAAGTAAAAAGACCCTATATACATTCAAAATGTTTTAAAATAAAAACTGCAATGATACAAACATCTTACATTAGGCGACTGCTCAAAATGGTAATTGATATAAGCACCAAGAGCGAAATACGAATATTAAAAAAAAATATTTAGATCCTGGAAAGATTTTTTGCGAAAATTAAAATAAAAGCATGACGCGAATAATTTGTTATTGCGTTAACTATCATGGGCGACTTTAGCGTTTAAACTCAACGAGAAATATTAATAATAATGAAATGGAAAAATAATGCTGTTCATGCTAAGTTTTTCAAATGAAATTGAAGGCTCTTTTCTCGTTGAGAAGTCGTATATCATCGACCCATATTTGTTAACTCTGTAAAATAACAATATCGTGTCGTGTGCCTTGTTTATGAACGGCCAAAATTTTCTAATTTGGTTGTTTATAACGCGTGAAATCTCGTCCCTATAATTTTTAAATAAGCAACAAACGAAAAAGAAAGTCAGTTACGGGCGAGCAAGTACATCACATAATAGCAAACTAGGAAAAGATACATGTGCGTTTGAATCAAGAATGTATGTTGTGAATGCTCTGTTGAACATTTTGTTGGATGTAAATAAAGACAGTTTGAACACTCAATAAATGGAATTGATTTCAAGAAATTATATTTTTTACTTATAATTTTTTTACTCAATTCCCAAAAATTGTTTGCATCGATTTGATTGAAAATTGCAAAAAAAAAATTGAAATTTGTTTATACATAAATGTTATTAAAAAAAAATATGTACAAGTACAACAAATTTAAAAGACAAAGTTTATATGTGAAAGTTTTAACGAAAATTTTTAAGTCTCTTATTCTCAAGTATCTCTGTTTCTTTAAGAACAAGGTTTGGTAATTTATCATGCAGATGAAAATCTGCAATCTTTCAATTGCTTCTTTCGTTTTTTTCTCTTTCAATGTTTAAATATTGTGAATTAATATATGAAGTCTAAATGCTAATCAGGAATTCTTTTTTTGGTATAAAAAACTAATAAAACTAATTCATGTTGAGAGAGAGGTCCGCTGTTATGTATGCATCCTATTTAAATAATTTAACTAGTAATTTTATTTCAATTATAATTGTAGCAGTTATATTAAGAGATTAGAAGATTCGGATAGGGTCAAAAATGAATATTCCAAAGTGAATTCTGGGGCGATTTGTTGGAGCCTAGTTCTAATCTAAAAATTCGATTTCTACATTTTACGCAACAAATATTAAATTGGGAATTTTTTCCTTCTGTAGGATTAATCAATTTTCAACTATAATTATGCGTACAGAGCGATAAAATATCTAATTGAAATATTTTTTATTTAAAATAAAAATATTAAATTTTGAAGTGATTTTGAATTCCTCATTTTATGCAAAAAGTATCGAAATTAAATATTTTTTCGCTCTGTATGCAGTTTTATATTTGAAAAAAGATTAGCCCTACAGAGCGAAAAAATATTGATCTATAATTTTCGTTGAGTAAAATGGAGAATTGAATTTTAAGTTTAACATTTGGGTCCAACGCCCTTAAAGGTAAAGAAGAAATCCAATGAGTAGGAATAAAATATCCTTGGGATATTTTTTTCTGTTAAGCTTGAATATTGGTAGTAGACGGATAGTATGGAAGTGGATTCAAGATTATAAAAAACGAAGTAAAATCATGGCGAAAGGAGGGTATATGACACATATGTAGTGGACACTGCTGGACCTGCTGGACACAAGTCGTTGCTTTCAAAGTTCAGTACGCGTGCGTACATGCGAGTTTGTAGATGAAAGATTCACGGTCAGCTCGCATTTTGCCGAGTTCTATTTATAAAAATCAATTTAATTGAACTGTGTACATTAATATATTAATGAATTGCAAAGACGATCTGGATAAAATTACGTATTTGATTTTATAAATTATTACCATAATTTCTTTGTCATTTGCAGTTTAAGTTAATGTATAAATAAGAAACAGAAGATAAATACAGTTCAATACAGTTCAAAGTGAGTGATTTTATCGTATCAATGCATATTATCTCATACAAATGGAAAAAACAAAGTATATATAGGACATTAAAAAATCAAAACACATAAATTGAAAGAAGAAAAAGGTATAAGAAGAATCGAGGCCAAGACTTGACATCGAAGATATTTGATTTGTAAAAATCAAAAATAATATCTTTGACACAGAAAAGGACTTCACAATGTATTTAAATTTACTGTTAGTAGTCATTCTCCTCATCACGCACGATGTTTATGCACGTAAGTGTATTGTTTATGTATTATCGAAGTTAGTATCATTTATAAAATAATTCAAATCCAAACTGTGATACACTAAAAAAATAAAAGTATATTTCTCACTATTAGTGGCATGTGACTGTATGTATAATAATTTGATAAATTAAAAAAACGTACACTGAGAAAAAAATACTCGAAAATCAATAAATATACTTTTGAATCAATAAAATATCTGCTTTTGGAAGAGATTTATTGATTCAAAAGTATATTTATTGACTGTGACTAGATATACAGTAATAACTATTTATCTGGTTTTTTCATTATTACTGTAGTTTATAAAGCTTGCATTTTTACATTTTTTGCAATATTAATATGTATGCAAAGAAAATTATGCCGGGAAATCCCACATCCATCAACTTATTATTCATTACTCATTATTATTCTTTGTATATCATACCGTATTCAAGTTCTTCGAAAATAAAAAATAACGAGCAAGTTTTATGAAAATCTGAGGAAAACATTGTATTTAGAAATGGTCATGTATCCCGTAGAAGGATCCTGTCGAACGCCTTCAGGAAAATCTGGGACCTGCATCAACTTAAAAAATTGTCCAGCTTTGTTGGATATTATAAGACGAGATCAACCCATTTCAGAATCTTCGATAGCTTTATTACGTAAATCACAATGTGGCTTTGAAGGAAGGGATCCCAAAGTTTGTTGTGAAAACCAGGTAAATACTCTTCTATTGAGTGATAAAAAATATATAATTTGCATAACTAATTCCTGTGTATTATATTTTTTAGGTGGCAGTAACAATATCGCCTTCCACAGAAAAACCAACATCGCAATCAGAGGCACCGACTTTTATTCCAAATCCACCAGACGTTAGAAATCACAAGAATGTGAAATTATTGGATCAGGAAATATGTGGCCCAATTACTGAACAGAAAATATTTGGTGGCAACAAAACAGGAGTAATGGACTATCCATGGATGGCATTAATCGCTTACAGAACTGGTGGTTCAAGTGCCATTGAATTTCGTTGTGGGGGTTCAGTAATTAGCAAAAGATACATTTTAACAGCGGCTCATTGTGTAACAGATCTTCCTAGTGGTCAGTTCATTTTTTATTTAGTCATATCGTTTACATATATTCATAGTTCCAAAAGTTTCAAAGATAAGGGTGTTGGAACCAAGTTCTAATTAAAAAATTCGATTTCTTCATTTTGTTCAATAAATATTGAATTCAGAATTTTTTCCTTCTGTAGGATTAATCAATTTTTGACTAGATTTATGCGTACAGAGCGAAAAATATCTAATACAAATATTTTTCAAGTAAAATAAAAATATTGAATTTTGAACTTAGATTTTGAATTCTTCATTTTATGCAAAAAGTATCGAAATTCAATATTTTTTCGCTCTGTACGCAGTCTTATATTTGAAGAAAGATTAGTGCTACAGAGCGAAAAAATATTTATTTATAATTTTCGTTGAGTAAAATGGAGAATAGAAATTGGAGCTTAACACTTGGATCCAACGCCAAAAAACGTTGGACGTTTTTTGGCCTGACATAGGACGTTTTTAGAACGTTCTAGAAACATCTTTCAATTTTTTGCCCACTGGGGAATTTTGAGTTTAACACTAGGGTCTGACGCCCATAATAATAAATAATAAATCGTTTTCAGCAATAACTCTATACGGAGCAAGAGTAGGCGATCATGACATCAATAAGGAAAGAGACTGTGATGTGGACAAAACTGGTCTGGAAATAGTTTGTGCAGAAAGATATCAAGATTTTGGCTTCGAAAGTGTACATCATCATTCTCAATATTCACGGTCGAAGTTGCAAAATGATGTTGGATTAATGAGATTGGATAATGATATCGATTTCCGACCTGCTAATGTAAAACCGATTTGTTTACCAATTAGTCCTTCTACAAGCATAACATCGAAGAAGGTGATGTGACGTATTGCTTAACAACTGACAAATATTAGTCATACTTTTGGGGAATTCCAAGGAAGGCGCATGCAAACAAAATTCTAATTCATTTTCTCTTTTTATAGGTCGTAGTAACTGGATGGGGAATAACAGAAAATAGGACTCGAAGTCATGTTCTGCTTCAAGTGAAGTTAAGTCAAGTGGCAAACGAAAAGTGTGCAGAAGCTTACAAAAACTTCGCTGAAATTGGTTACAAACAAATGTGTGCAGGTGGAAAGGATGGAATGGACTCTTGTCTTGGAGATAGTGGAGGTCCCCTTCAAGCTCTTACATTGTACAATGAAAGAGATGCTAGATTTGTGCAATTTGGAATTGTTAGTTTTGGATTGAAAAGCTGTGGAACCGAAGGTTTTCCCGGAGTTTACACGCGAGTAGCTTACTTTATGGACTGGATTTTAAACACCATGAAAGACTGAGTTTTCACTTTTTATATTTTATATTAATGATCCAGTGTTGGACCCAAGTTCTAATCTAAAACTTCGATTTCTTCATTTTACTAAACAAATATTAAATTTGAAATTTTTTCCCTCTGTAGAATTAATCAATTTTTAACTAGAATTGTGCGTACAGAGCGAGAAAATATCTAATTCAAATATTTTTCAAGTAAAATGAAAATATTCAATTTTATCGTTAGATTTTGAATTCTTCGTTTTATGAAAAAAGCATAGAAATTAAATATTTTGTCGGTCTGTATGCAGTCTTATATTTGAAAAAAGTTTAATTATTTTTAACATTATTTCCTCTTCAGGGCGTTGGAGCCAATTTCTAATCTAAAAATTCTATTTCTTCATTTTGCTCAAGAAATATTAAATTGGGAATTTTTTCCTTTTGGAGAATTAATCAATTTTTGACTAGATTTATGCACACAGAGCGAAAAAATATCTAGTTAAAATATTTTTTAAGTAAAATGAAAAACTTCAATTTTGATGTTAGATTTTGAATTCCTCGTTTTATGCAAAAAGTATCGAAAATAAATATTTTTTCTCTCTGTACGCAGTCTTCTATTTGAAAAAAGATTAGCGCTACAGAGCGAAAAAATATTGATCTATAATTTTCGTTTAGTAAAATGGAGAATGGAATTTGAGTTTGACATTTGGGTCCAACGCCCTTAAGGGTATATGGTTATTACCATGAAAGCAATTTTAGTTTCGCCAAATTTACGTTAACAATAAGGTAAATGGTCTAGTTCTTAAATGTCCTTAAAACTTACTGATTAGTGGTACAGTTATTTACTAATTCAATTAGTAGAAACTTTGTTAATTAAGGAAATATTTTTAACTAATTTTATTGTGTGCGTGTTGTATTGTATTTAAGTGATGCACGTTTTTCGTATAACATAATGTGATCCATTTATATTTGATAGAATGTGCTTGATTATTCTCTTTGTGATAAATAACTCACAGTTAATTTTTTATGATAATAAATTATATTATCGTATCATAAGAATTTCCAAGGTTCATTAGGAATAAATTATAGATCAATAAGAAATAGCAAAATGGGATCCATTCATTTCTGGGATTTCTGTGTCAATCGGTTTTATGAAAAGAAAAGAATCATAAATCTGGCCGTTTAGCAATTTCATAGAAGTAATTATACTGAAAGAGGAAACACAGTGACTATTATATGCACTGAGCACTTGTATATAAGTCCTTACTATCAAATATAGTAATTCAGTACTTATACGCGCGATTTCTCGGATGATCGACTCACAGTTAGCTCGTTTTCATTTTTTCAATTAAAGACTTCTATATATATAAAATAAAAATCAGTTTAATTAAAATTTCTACGCAAAATCTCTAGGATAATAAATATACAAGAATAAATGTGTGAATATTTTAAAGTGCAATGGAAATAAAATTGGAATCCTGATATTTTGTATTCCAATCATGTAAAGTCACAATAAGACCTATAAAGGAATTTGCAATGTATTTAAATTTAAAATTAGCAGTCATTTTCCTCATAGCCCACAATGTTTATGGACGTAAGTGTGGACTTTTTGTAATTCATAAAAGAAGTTAAATTTAGAATTTAATAGAAGTGTTAAAAATAATTATTACCTTTACTATACGAGATTATATAATAGTAATAATAATAATAATAGTAATAGTAATAGTAATAATAGTGAGTACAAAAACTTGCAAAAAAACTCGTGTGGGGCTAACTTTTTGAAGAGAAATCCACTTCTGACTAATACGTATTTACCTACTATAAAAAGACCGACCGTTCCTGGTACATCTTTATAGTTACGTCATACATAATATATTCTCATAATAATTTGATTCAGCTTCTCTGATTATATACAATGTGCTGAGTATTGAGAGTTTAATTAAAAATCTCTTCAATTTTTAAGAGAATATTGCGGTAAAAAAACTGTTAATTCTTCACAGAAAATTCAACATCGGAACCAGAGGCCTCAACTTTTATAGTATCAGATCCACCAGATGTCAAAAATCACAGCAATTTGAGACTATTGGATCTGAAAATATGTGGACCAATTACCCAAGAAAGAATATTTGGTGGGAACAAAACAGGAGTGTTGGACTATCCATGGATGGCGTTAATTGCATATAGACCTGGTGATTCGAATTTCGTTGAATTTCGTTGTGGGGGTTCAATAATTAGCAAAAGATACATCTTAACAGCGGCCCATTGTGTAACAGAGCTTCCTGCATGTTAGTTTACTTTTATGTAATTAATTTTTTAACTTCATACTTTTCATTATTTTCTATAAATATATAGTATTAATATAAAAACAATAATTTTTAGCTATAACTTTGGTCGGAGTAAGAGTAGGTGATCATGATATCAGCAAAAGGAGAGATTGTGATTTGGATAAAAATGGACTGGAAATAGTTTGTGCTGAAGAATATCAAGAATTTGGAATTGAAAGTACCCACCATCATTTTCAATTTTCAAGGACAAACCTACAAAATGATGTTGGATTAATAAGATTGGATGATGATATTGATTTCCGGCCATTAAATGTTAAACCTATTTGTTTGCCAATAAGCCCTTCTGTAAATATAAAAAACAAGAATAAGGTACAATATTGTGTGTAGCATGATATTTGTTAAGGGCATTGGATCCAAGTGTTAAGCTCCAATTTCTATTCTCCATTTTACTCAACGAAAATTATAAATAAATATTTTTTCGCTCTGTAGCACTAATCTTTCTTCAAATATAATACTGCATACAGAGCAAAAAAATATTTAATTTCGATACTTTTTGCATAAAACGAGGAAATCAAAATCTAACTTCAAAATTCAATATTTTCATTTTACTTAAAAAATATTTTAATTAGATATTTTCTCGCTCTGTACGCATAATTCTAGTTAAAAATTGATTAATTCTACAGAGGGAAAAAATTCCAAATTTAATATTTGTTGAGGAAAATGAGGAAATCGAATTTTTAGAGTAGAACTTGGCTCCAACACCCTTAAGTTTGATCATATTTTTAATACATAATTTTATGATTTGATAGGTCATAGCAACTGGATGGGGATTAACAGAAAATGGGATTCGAACTGATTATTTGGTTCAAGTGAAATTAAATCAAGTGCCACTCGAGGTTTGTGCTGAGGAGTACAAAAATTTTTCACCAATATCTTACAAACAAATGTGTGCAGGTGGAAAAGAGGGAATAGGCACTTGTTTTGGGGACAGTGGGGGTCCTCTTCAAGCTATAACATTATTTAATGAGTTGGACATGGACGTCAGATTCGTACAATTTGGTATTGTGAGTTTTGGACTAGGAAACTGTGGAACTGAAGGTTTTCCCGGTGTCTACACCCAAGTGGCGTATTTTATGGACTGGATTTTAAACAACATGAAAGACTGAGTTCTTAAACTTTTGTTTTCTTATTTTAGGTATACATTGTATTTAAGTGATTGCACGTTTCTCGTATGTACCTATAATCATTTCTACAAACGATACTAATTTCCTTGTAGATTTTACGAAAGTGTGATTTTTTATTCACATTTGACACGTAGTTTATTATCTATTTTATAAAATATGCTGTCTGAACTAAGAGACAATCCCTGTTATTTGTCATTTACGTAGCATGTGCTTATTTAATATTTACTAATTGAATATGTATGATTAATTGACTTATCTAATACTTATTCAATAATTAATGACTATCTTCAATCTCTTTTGTGACTTATAATTTATCATTGTCAACGTTAGCAGAACTTCGATCTTCACTGGCCTGAGAATTGAAAGAAAATCTCCCACTATTGGACCCCCTATCTTCAATAAGTTCAGCAGTTTCATTTATAGAAACTTTGAGAGGACCACGTTCGCTCTTCTTTTTACTCGAAACCTCAGATTTTCCTGTTGAAGGTTCAGACTTTTTTGATCCGGAAGACTTGGAAGACTGAGTCAAGGAAACTAAAGTCCCTGATGAACTGGTCAAGGATTCAGAATTTGATCTTGAAGCACTGCCTCCACTCGCATAAGAATCGACACTACTGGGTCTTTGCCTTTTTTTCAATTTACTCTTCTTTGGTTTGTAAGCTCTTGACATGTTGAGCTTCGACTGGAATTGTAAAGACGACTGAAAACTCTGTAAATGACGTTCTTCAGCTTCAGTAGCTGGATTATAATTCTACAAATGAAAAACAGTAATTACCTGAAGTTCCTCTAATTCCTTTACCTGGGAGTGTCGCTCAAAAAGGGTTGGAATCTGAGTCACTCGGTCCAGCATCATCTCCATATGAAGTCGATGACGCTCTGCTTGTTCTCGAGCTTCATCACGTCGAAGATGAACCCGGAAGTCCAAATCTCTGGCGTGTTCATTCCTACTTTTCCATTCATTTGGATAATGAGTTTAATCAATTTATACCAGTAAAAAAGTACTTCATCTAATTCATATATGAATATTTGAATATATCACCTGGCAGCGGACCTCAAAGCTCTCCAAGCTGGTTTTTGACTAATGAGAGATTCTCTGAGCTTCATCAGCTGCTCCCGACGTCTATCTTCCATCTTCTCCTGAATTTCACGTTCTAGTTTTTCCCTAAAGCAAATTTCTTTAGAAATTGGTTCAAAAAGTTCAGAAACTTATAACTGCAAGAGCTGAATAGAAAAATAGGTACCGAGATGCTTGACATCTGAGAACAGCTGCAAGGTTGTTTCCTCGAATAGGCAATGCAGCCATTGCTGATCTTGACCTTTCTGATTGCAAGGGTGTTGCACTATAAATTCTGGATGATTCTCTTTCTTCACAGTCTCTTTCAGTCGCTGATTCTTTTACAGTACTGCATTGAGAATGGAGAGATGTGGATCTGAGGCGTTCTCGTCTTGCCATAGATGGTGGCAAGGTGGACGATTTCATCATCTCAGAAGCCCTCATCTTTTTCTGAAGTGATCTGGAAAAAATTGGAAATATCCCAGAAGGTTTCGAAGACCTTCCAAGTGCTTTTTATTCGAAGTTTATTATAATATGAGCCCACTCTCTTCAGCTCTATACACTTTAGTACGCGAGGCATAATCCTATAAAATATATATATTATATCTCTATGTATTATGTTTAAATATTTATTAGTACCTGTAATATTCATCTTCTAACATCCGGTCATAGATCTCAGTACTGAATAAGTTCTTCGGCACAGGTTTAGCTTTGAATCTCGAATTGCAACGAACTTTTTTTCCACAAAGCTCAGGACTAGACCTGGAAAGTGTCTTCCAGGCTCTTCTTTCGCATTCTAATTTAAATGGTTTCACTTGAGACATCAAATTCAACATACTTTCTTCTCTCACCAAACGACTTCTGCAGAGAGTAACAATTTTGATTGTGTATAATTTTTGTCAGATGTTCCTTTCATTATTTATAAAAAAAATACCTTTCTTCTTTCGCTGCTACAAGTTTATCATATAGTGGTATTTTTGATGTTAGAGGGATAGGCTTTACTCGACGTTTCTTCTTTTTTGGATCTCTGTAACTTTGCTTCAGGTCATCTATTTCTACCAGTGACATATACTTCTCAGCTTCCTCTCTAAAGCCATTTTTAAGTGAGAATATTTTCAGAGAATTCTATTGCATAAAAATGGATAAAAAGGTCACCTTATTGTGAAACTAAATGGTTTCATAACAGTTGGATGCCACCTTTCAGGACTATGAGGTGGCAAACTTTTTGTTTCCAAACTATTTTCCTGATCACTTTCCACACTATCGGGACTTTTTGATTCACTCTCAGTACTCCAGGATTTATTCGCTGAATGGATTTTGGAATTATGGATTGTCTTTGCTGCTTTACTTTTATCCTTACATCTATAATAATAAGTAGTCAATCTTATGGGTAATCTATTAATTTATTAATTTTAAGGGCTTCTGACGAACTTCAAGTTCTTTTAGGAGATTTTAAAGTTCCTAAAAGAAATTAAAGGGATTTAAAAAGATTTCTCACCTATAAGTGAGAAGATCTTGATCTTCAGCCAATCTATCAAAGTTTCCGGAGGCATAAAGAATCGGACTGTTAGTTCTCGACTCTTCAAAATTGCACTTTCTCCCTTTGAGTTTTAAATCATTGTTGCTATCATTACACCATTCTTTTGTTTTATTTCTATCATTACACCACTGTTTCGCTTTATTACTCCCTTGATTTTGACTATCAGTTGGTGTTTCTGTATTTATTATATTTTCACTATCATCCTGATCAATACAGTTTCTCAAATTTTTTAATAAGAGTCTCTGCTTTCTCTTGAGGTAGTCTAATTTCTGCTTAAATTGCTCATTTGTTAAATGATGCACGTCATTATAATCTGGTATACTTTCGATAAAATCCATAAAATTTTCTAATGTATCACGAGGACTTGCAGCCTCTGAATTATTCGTGTCGAAATTGATCTTTTTGGACTTACGAGATGATGTATTGTACCTGGTATTAAGAGTTAATTATTTAATTATATTCTTCATTAATTTTTTTGCTATTTTTTTTTCAAAAGTATTAAAATCTGTAAATTTTTTACCTATAATTATGAAAGAAATTATAAAAGAATATATTAAAATCCCAAACGATCGATAAATATATTATTCGATTGGGGTTTATTGCAAAAAAAAAAAACTTTATTTGAAGTCTAATTAAAAATCATTTGCTGGATTTACCTTTCTTGTCTTCTTGTGATTCCTGGTCGCTCATACAGTGGCGTTGGTTGCCTGCTGTATGGATCTACTGGTACTTTTACACAAGAATGTACAAAAGAACTTCCCCTATGCTCTGCCATTTTTATTAATTAAAATTTTTTTTTAATATATGAATATTTATTCTTGAGGTTCCTGAGTCTTTGTTCTATCAGGAATTGCTTAGGAAATCGATGTACACGTTACCTGGTGAAAGCGTCACCATGGTGACCATACGTGAAAGTATGATAATCAAAACCTAAAAATTACTCTATTCAATAGGAAGGAATTTTATCTACATGTAAAAAAATGTATAGGGGTTTAGTTAATATTAAAATATGAAGATGCTAAATGTTCCAAAGTATAGGAGAATACAAATTTTCTATCCCGAATTTAAGAATCAAATTTATTTTTATAACTGTTTAAAATATTATCTGATTTACATTTTTAATTACTACTATATAACTGTAATTCTATAGACATTCGTATCCTAATTATTATTCATATTTTTCCGCAAAAGTATAAATGAAATAATTTTTTTGTTAAATCCATATTATGGTAATATTAATAATATTAACAGTAGTTTTTAAAAATATGACAAAACACACATATTATGAACAGAAAAATGTATAAACTAAAAATTTTAATTGATGACCGAACTAATGTTTTTATTTATTAAAATACAATTATTTCTTAATAATAACTAAAATGTCATTTTTAGTATTTCACAAATTCCCGCGAAATATGACCAATAAACATAAGCGAGCAGACGATATTTTACTAGGTTGCGATATTTTCGTCTGCTACTTGTACATTTAAAAATGGCGGTATTCAGTGAGGCGATGTCATCTTCTCGTTATGTTTTTGCAAGTTTTTCGCGAAATTATAAGAACACTATACTTCATCCTTGCACAATTGTCAGAAATGCGCATTCCAAAACAAGTGAAAGTAATGAAAATTATGATATTATCGTCACCGGAGGTGGTATCGTCGGAACAACACTGGCTTGTGCTTTAGGTTAGTTTTATTATATTTTACGACGAAATTTCTTTATTTATATTCCTAATAAACGTAGATATATGTATAAAATGGTTGTATAATCTCTGAATAAGCTTGAACTTCAAATCAAAAGCAAATAATTTGAAAAATAAAAGCGTTATTCAAAAGCAAAACATGCTGTCAAAAAATTATGGTTGAAGCTTAAAAACTTACGAAAAGGATTATGTTTATTTAAATTTGACATTATTTCTAATTTAAAAATAACTTTTAATCCTAAATATTCTTTAATTAAATACGTACAAAATGTATGAATTAACACAAAAAAAGTTTATGCACATAGTATCCAAGGATTTTTCATTAGAAAATGTGTTCAACGTTGGCCTTTACTTCTTTACTTTAAATACAAATACAATTTCTAGATTAAAAATTATACTAAGAAATATATTTTTTTGTTTAACAGCTAATAACAGATGTCTTGAATCAAAGAGTATCCTCTTGTTGGAAGGTGGAAATAAACACAAGTACGAACCTAACGAACGGTACTCGAATCGAGTCGTTGCCCTGAATCAACAATCTCGAACAGTATTATCAAGTATCGGGGCATGGCGTCATATAGAAGAAGTACGATACACACCTGTGAGGAAAATGCAGGTATATCTACTCTTTTCACTATAAATATTGTTTTGATTGCATAAAAAAAATTAGGTAAAATGTATCAACTGTTCTACGATAAACTAAAGTATTTTTTTCTCTATATATACATAAATAAATCTCAAATTGTTTCTTCAATTACTTTAACATATTAATTAATAATCAAATCAAAATAACATACAAGACTTGAATCTAAATCGCAATTAATTCAGTAGGTGTGGGATGCCTGTTCCGACGCAATGATAACATTTAACGAGGATTATTTAAACAATGAAATAGCCTACATAATTGAAAACGATTTGCTTCTGCACGCGGTGGACAAGCAATTATCCGAAAAAGACAGTGTGAAAGTCGTCTACAATGCAAAAGTCGAAAACATTTCATTACCTGAAACACCAGGAGAAAACTCGACAGTCACATTGCAGAGTGGAGGAAGCTTTGTAACAAAACTACTGGTGAGTTACAAGAAAAGTTTTATTAAATAACATCTGAAAGTTTTCCCTCTATTTTTCCGAAAAGTTTTCTTGAATTAAGTTTGCATCGATAAATCAATCTCCCTCGCTATATACTCGACTTTATTTGTCAGTGAATCCAATCTCGCACCAATATTTTGAGCACACCTTTTGAGTTCATTAGCAATGTCACTCAGCTGTCGATTGCTATCATTAATAGAAGTAGTACTATAGAGTCTGTTCAACTTAACATCGCTCACATCAATACCATTCATACTTCGAACAGATGAATTTCTGGTTTTTCTAAATCTAATCTTCCTCTCACTAACAAGTCGATAAACACTCTTGATTAGATCTCTCGGTAGTCGATTCTCTCTCGGATCATTCGGACGAATATGAATCGCACAATGATGTGGAAGATGAAGTAACAATGCTCTACTTCTACAAAACGTAACAATTTTCGTTGGCGCGAAATCCAACAATTTGGAAAATAATAAATTTTCCAAATGAGCCACGAGTTGTGCCCTTCTAATTAATCTATCCAATCCAGCACATCGTCTCAGTTCTTGAATATCCGAGACGGCGAGACCCATCATCAGATTTGTGAGAATGATTGTGACAAGAACTACGAAGGCTAATAACATCAAATGAGTAGTTCCAGGGTACCAAATCTTATCGTTTTCGTCGAAGAATACGTCTTCGAATTCCAGTTCTCCAGACATCATTATAATCGTCTTCAACAAACCAACCAGTGGATTTTTAAAAGACTTGTAATTCTCATGCAGGACACTGAAACCCAATGAGAAGCCGATTATTAGACATATATAGGCTCCTAGGAACTTGAAAAAATTGATTGCTACTTGGGTAAACATTTGGACGTAAATTCCAAACATAGGAAACCTTCCAACGACCATCATCAATTCCACCCAGACTAGTAGAATTCCTAGAGCAGCGACATGATGTGACCAGTCCCTTTCACCTGGTATCTTCTTACACAATATTATCCCAGAAGTCATAATTACACTCCATTGAAGTCCGTTCTCCCATCCTTTAGCATATATACAGACTCCGTGAGCCAGTTGGAATATTTCTTTACAAGCTAGAATTATGGTGAAGAGAATAACTGGCCAGAAGAAGACTTCGCTCATTTGTCTCATCTTCCAGAAGAATGTAAAGGCGATATAACTGGTGAAGAAAGCTACGAAGATGGAATGGAAGACGAGGCTAAAGAGGAAGAACTTTCGGATTCTGAGCCATTTTAGATAGAGAAAGCTTTCGCATAAGGGGTGTTTTAAAACGTGGCGTTGACCGACTTCCACGAGGCAAAGCATCAGTTCAGTTTCTCCTCTTCCACCTGGAACCAAGGGTCTGAAATCTAGTCTTAGTTCGCAGTCCACATCGCCTAGTTCGTGATCATGAAGGGAAATTGCCTGATCAAGTCTGGCGATAAATCGAGGTAGAACGTCAGGAGTTCTTCTGACGATGAAACTCAAGGCTGATATTCCTCCCTTTGTTCTGGCAGTCACATCTGCTCCTTTTGTCAGTAAGAGCATTACTGTCGATGAACTTTCGCTCAAGGCTGCAATATGAAGAGGGGTGTAACCAAACTTGTCCGGTTTGTTTACCTGAGCTCCGGCCTGGATCAACATTTTGACAAGTTCGCTTCCTCTAACTGATTTTGCAACCGCAGCATGCAATGGAGTTCTTCCATCAATGTCTTCTTCATTAACATTTGCTCCTTTAGATATAAGGATTTCCATAGTTTCTGCAGATTGAGCTAATGCTGCTAAATGCAAAGCTGTCTGACCTCTAGAATTTTTAGCCTTGGGGGAAGCGTGATAGTCTAGGAGAAGTTTTGTACATTCTGAACTTCCTTCTTCTGCTGCCAAATGCAAAGGAGTCGATCGTGCAGTTCCCATTTGTACTCTAACGTCAGCACCGAAATACAAAAGAAGACTTAAACATGTTGCTGCTCCCAAACTTGCTGCCACGTGCAAAGGGGTCTCGGTGTATACCTATAGGGGAAAAAAAAGATTGATTGGTTAGAGGCTAATCCTGATCTTTATTGAAGTTTATCTTTATTGTAATTGGTCACCTGTGGATTGTTAGGCGAAGCACCTGCTCGTAGCAGAGTTTCAACGCATGTAGAATTATTGCTAAGAACTGCATAATGAAGTGGACTTTTTCCTGATATGCCAGCATTTACATCTGCTCCTGCCGCTAAAAGGCACTTGACAGTGCCCACATCTCCTGAAGCCGATGCACAATGTAGAGGAGTGCAAGTTCTATTAAAATCCCATTCTGCTGGTTCTGCTCCGTGATTTAATAACTCTTTTACTATCTCTTCTGCTCCTAAACATGCTGCTAAATGCAGTGACGTTCTAAAAAAGCAATGAAAATGTATAGTAGTAAATTTCTATTCTTATTCTTTATTTTTTCGTTGAAGAAGTCATGTTATGTATGGACCTTCCATCGCTGTCACGAAACGAGACATCGGCACCCTTCTCTAAAAGCACTTTCACTAAAGACAATTGCCCTGTCCATGCAGATACTAAGAGACAAGTGTTTGGCCATTTTGTTATTAATTCTTCAGGGGTTGCTAATGATGCTACTTCATTTTCTGCTGCTAGTGATGCTTTCCTTATTCCACTAAAAGAGCAATTTTCATAAAATTAAGAGACTTATCTAACTAAAAGAAATTATTTAAGTCAATATATACTCTAAATATCTCTATCTAAAAATCGAACATATTTTTAGTATCTCACCCATTAGCAAATCTAGGAATAAGTAGAATTTGATCTTTCACTTTAGTTTTTGAAAAATCTGCGTTTTTGACGTCTGCAATAATTTGTTCTAATTGTTCTCCATATAGAGTGGGTATCACTGAAAGAGCTGTTTCTCCAGCTGGTAGGTTTGAAATGGCTCTAATTACATCCTCCTCACTCCAAAGTTGTTGGTGATGCACTTGTCTGTGTTTTGGACAGACAGCGGATTGAGAACTGTCTTCTGAGGAGATGCTTCCTCGATCCATATCCAAATCGTCCATCCAAATTTCTTCATCTTGATCCTAAATTTAATAATTCAAACAATAATTCAAATGTTATATTGGCATTGGTTTCTTTCTTTTACAGTAAAAAAATTCTAAAGAAAAATTTAAATATCAATTTAAACCCTAAATAAACAAAAAGATTATTTTATTTATTAAACTATCGTAAAATAATTTAAATTATTTCAAAATTATTGTTTGAGAATTAATCTTCTGATGAAATGGTGCAGAAAATCCATTGTTGGCACTCACCATCTAAATATCAGCCAGCGATTTTCTTGTGGGTGTTATTTATGCCTGTTAATTTCTAAACTGCAATGATCGCTCATCTCCTTTTGCTTAATGCTCTAAAATTATTCCTCCCTCCTCGGAATTCTAGGGAGCATCCCCACATTCGTTCACTGATGTTTATAAAACAGATTCGGTGTATATTTAGATGCTTCTGGGCACTACATTCCTCTCCTAGTTCCGAAAAAAATTCAAGCGATTAGATTCGAATCAAAGTCTTTAATTTTCCAAACCAGAGAAATTTCCCTTCAATATAAGTTTAAATTTCTTAAACGCTACTGTTCAAGGAAGAGATAGTAAACACAGCTGATAGTAGCATCCTTTGAGGAAGTTCATTCTGGAATCACATGATTTCATCACTTATGCTCTGCATTTACATATTTTTTTCTTATTAAAAATGAATTAACCAGATTCACATTCAATTTTTATTTAAGAGAAATTATATTGAAGAAATTAGTAATTAGATTTCACTAGTAAATTTATTTTTGCAAACATTAGTTTTCCAGTAAAGCTTGCATTACTCACTATTTTTTTTACATATTTTGCAGAAAAAAAAAATATTAGCAACAATTTTTTTTATGAGTTCGTCGCTGTTCGATACTTCCTTATTTTAAAATACATGCAAGGCGCGAACCGAGAAAAAAAAGATGTATATCACATGGATTGGGTTTTAAGACTACTGGAATAACGAAACTCTGGAACCGCACTAAAGTTATTTCCGGATTTTGTAATGTAATCTCTTTTCTCACTCTCCAACCGCCTGCAATATCTTACCTACACATTATGATTGAATTCCCTGCAAATCGTTCCTTTGCTTAAATCAAAATGTTTATAGCGTACTCGTTGAATAATAGATGCAGCAGCAGCGCTATATTTACTCACGTAACTCAAAATTAATGAAAACTTTAAAATAGAAGCTTTGACACTCGAAACCAATGTCTCTAATAAATAATCCTATTCAAAATTATGCAACTCTGTCTTTCAATAAAACAACACAAACTTTGTAAAAAGAAGTAATATCTCTTGAAATCCCTTAAAGTAATTTGAAATCTCTTAAAATCCCGAGCAATGCTGGCTAAATTTTTTCTGGTTACTCTTTATGCATTTTTAGAGTATTTATTTATCATTTATTTATTTATTTCCGTGAATTTAGGGTATTTACTTTTAACAACTCTGTTTTTCAATTTTTTATTTACTAAAAATGAAATCTTGTATAATTTTTCAGTTATTATTTCTTTATGTAATTTAATTTCTTTATTATAATATTATGTTTTTAATTTGATTCAGATTGGTGCAGATGGCATTAATTCTCGAGTTCGACAGGCGATGGGTGTTCAACATGTAAAATGGAATTACGATCAGATGGGAATTGTAGCCACAGTTCAACTATCCGAAGTTTGTAGAAAATGTATTATTATTAAGAATGAAACAATAATGAAAATTACGAATATTGTATTCACACAAAGCTTTCCATATTTTAGCCGACAGAAAATATTGTTGCATGGCAACGATTTCTTCCCACAGGACCTGTCGCTCTATTGCCGGTAAGATTTTAAAACTTATTTAATAAACTTCAGTTTTTTAAATTAAAAGCCCGTAGTACTTAGCGTAATGTCCTAATTTTTATAGTTGACTGATACATTGAGTTCTCTCGTATGGTCAATGACAACTGAAGAAGCGAAGAAACTTCTAAAAATGTCCAACGAAGATTTTGTTGACAATCTGAACAACGCTCTTTGGAAGGTTTACCCAAAAGATGGCTTCGTCGAAAGTGGAATGAAGGCCCTGCAGCAAATCCTGGAGACTCTTTCCTTGCAAACTGGAGTTTCTAGACAGTTGCAGCCTTCCATTTCTGGTGTTGTTGAAAATTCTCGAGCAGCATTCCCTCTGGGTTTCGGGCATTCCGTTTATTATGTGAAACCAGGAGTTGCATTGGTGGGGTACGTACAAGTTGAAATCTTTTACACACAAACTATGGCAAGAAAAATATACAACTTCTGGCAAGTGTTTTCTCAAATCTAAAGAAAATGACTTATTTTTTTTGTTAAGAAAATTTTCTAGATCCACTTAATACTTCTTTTTTCTCAAAATTTTCAAAATAATTTCTAGTTTTTCTATTAGTCCTGTTTTTATTATTGATTTTAAAAAATTGTTTACAAGTTTTTTTTAAAAGAGGAAATTTCAATCATGTAGTTAATATTATTATTATTTTCAGAGATGCAGCACATAGAGTTCATCCCTTAGGAGGTCAAGGACTTAATTTGGGCTTGGGTGACATTACAGTCTTAATTCAAATGTTATCTGAAGCTGTTAGAAATGGAGCCACCCTCGGCGATATGAGTTATTTAAAAAAATACGAAACTTCAAGACAGAGGCACAATGTTCCAACAATGCTAGCAATGGATGCACTTCATCGATTATACAAAGGAACTGCTGCACCGATTATTCTAGCTAGAAGTTTAGGACTACAACTTACAAATGCGATCTCACCTCTAAAGGTAAACAAAATTGAGATTTCTATTTCTATATTCTGGATTTAAGTATTATTTGCATTAATGATTTTCATTTCGATTTCAGAGAGCTATGGTCCATCATGCTTCTGAAGATGACAATAATATCTGCCAATAAAAATGTATCTGAAATTCAGGTATTGGTACCCCAGTAGTTTTTATATGTTTTCTACTGGTTCGAGAAAGTCATTCAGTATCAAATTACAATTATGTGAAGATCGTTTAAATATTTCACATTTATGACCATCTGAAACATACTTGATGTAATTTTATTTAATGTATATAAATTATTTATAAAATTCTATATTTTTAAGACATATGGATATGTATTTCGACGTAAAAATAAAATCTTCTATTGTTATCCTACTTTTTTATTTGAAGTATTTAAAAATGTTTATATTTCAATTCGTTTAAGGGTGTTGGATTCAAGTGTTAAACTCCAAATTCTATTCTCCGTTTTACTCAACGAAAATTATAGATAAATATTTTTTAGCTCTGTAACGCTAATCTTTTTTCAAATATAAGACTGCATACAGAGCGAAAAAATATTTATTTTTGATACATTTTGCGTAAAATGAGGAATTCAAAATTCAATATTTTCATTTTACTTAAAAAATATTTTAATTAGATATTTTCTCGCTCTGTACGCATAATTCTAGTTAAAAATTGATTAATCCTACAGAGGGAAAAAATTCCAAATTTAATATTTGTTGATTAAAATGAGGAAATCGAATTTTTAGATTAGAACTTGGCTCCAACACCCTTAATGAAATATAAAAATATATATATTATCATTCAACAATATTCATGTATTTTAATTATTACATCAAATGCTTTTTCTACAATTACATTATTTATGTATTGTTGAGATAACAATTTGAAAATTTCTAAAATCAAATAAAACAAAATATACTAATGTACGTTTGTTTGATCCTAAACTTTTAGTAAAACAAAAAAATATTTAATAAATTTGTTTATAAATGTATTTGAAATAGTAGCAAAGTTTTTTGTATAAATTTCGGTTTTGTTAGAGTAAAATAAATAAATTTGCATTTCATTATAGATTAGTTTCATAACCATTTATATTCAGATCCAGTGTTAAACTTTCACCATCACGTTCACCTTTTTTCAACACTGATGTATTCTCTGTGAATTAAAAATTAGCAAGATATCTCTAAATAAGAATTTTATATCCCAGTAAGTCCATAACTCAGAAAATATTTATTATATTTTCTCTTAGAATTTCAAGATGCTTGAGTATATGTATGTATTTTTTTCAAGTATTATTGTCAAACGTGAACTCGTTAACCTATAAGGTTATCTCTCATCTCGAATTTATTAAACGACAAGTAAATGCAGAGTTTAAAAATCATAATGATAAGAAATCTATTCACGTGTTATAGTGATCGAGTTTGATCCTTTGGAATGCATAAGTTTCCACAAAGAAGTTTGTCGAAGTGAAAATTTTAAGGTTAGTTCTGCTCCATTTAAAAAAATTTGCAATTGTTTATATTTGAAAAAGGTATTTTCTATTGACTTTTGTACAATTGTTTATTGTCTTCATTTTGTTGTCCACATTGTTGTGATCAATATTACTATTTCAATATTTTTTTTGTTTTATGGAATTCCGATTTTAGAGAAACAGAAAGCAAAATATTTTCTAATTATTATAGAGTTCTTTTAACTGTTTTTATGTAATCAATTTATCAGTGAATAAAATTCATAATATTTGTGAACAATTTTTAATAGTAAAGTATTATTATATAAATAATTAACTTAAGGAAATTTTCGATTTCATAATTATGTGAAATACATAATTATATTCTTATGTAATTTTGAAATATGTGATGTAATTATTAAAATACATGAATATTGTTGAATGATAATACGTATATTTTTATATTTCATTAAGTGTGTTGGAACCAAGTTCTAATCTAAAAATTTGATTTCCTCATTTTACTCAACAAATATTTAATTTGGAATTTCTTCCCTCTGTAGGATTAATCAATTTTTAACTAGAATTATGCGTACAGAGCGAGAAAATATCTAATTAAAATATTTTTTAAGTAAAATGAAAATATTGAATTTTGAATTCCTCATTTTACGCAAAATGTATCAAAAATAAATATTTTTTCGCTCTGTATGCAGTCTTATATTTGAAAAAAGATTAGCGTTACAGAGCTAAAAAATATTTATCTATAATTTTCGTTGAGTAAAACGGAGAATAGAATTTTGAGCTCAACACTTGGATCCAACGCCCTTAAATAATTATCTAAATTTTTTATTCTAAGGTATTTTTATAAGGTCTCTTCCATTATCTAAGCAATAATTTGAGATTTCGAATATAAAAATTAAAGAAATATTTTGAAAATATAATATAAATAATTAATCCTTTCCAGGCATCTTTCCAAGTATGTTAATATCAAGGAGATTGTTAAAAACCATTGCTGCAGGCACAATCGGTTTAGGAACTTTAGCATCTTTAAGAGCAAACGAGTACGATGTAGGCGCAATTGGCATAGTTCGATTAGGTCGAGCAGCTGTTACAGTTTTTCGAATAGGAAATCATTATCAAAAACATCTCTATAAAGCTAATGTACCAAGAGGCTCTGCAGAGTACGAAGCTTTAAAATCCGAGGCTCATAAATTTGGTGCACAACAGCTTCTAGAACTTTGCTGTGCCAACAAGGGTGTCTACATTAAGGTGAAAATCATTTTTAATTTCCACCCATTTTTAATTTCTTTACATAATTTGAATTAATTTTGTTTGCTTTTTCAGGTTGGACAACACATTGGTGCTTTGGATTACCTTCTACCTCAAGAATATGTCACAAAATTGCGGATTTTGCACAGCTCCGCGCCACAGTCTTCTTTCAAAGACGTCCTTACCGTCATCAAAGAAGATTTCAAAAAAGATCCCTATGAAATATTTGATTCGATTGATAAAGAGCCTTTAGGGACAGCAAGTCTCGCACAAGTTCATAAAGCAGTTCTCAAGGATGGAAGTTCTGTCGCCGTGAAAGTTCAGCACCGATCAGTCAGAACAAATTCTTACGTTGATGTAAAAACAATGGCAGCACTTGTTAAAATCACTTCCTGGGTGTTCCCTGATTTTGAATTCGAATGGCTTGTTGATGAAACGAAGAAAAATATCCCTCGCGAATTAGATTTTACACAGGAGGGCAAGAATGCAGAAAAGTTGCAGGACATGTTTAAAAAATACAGCTGGCTAAAGGTATTTAATTAAATTGGATTTTTAATAAATAGTACTTTACCTAAATTAATTACTAATATTAAAATTTTTTCAGGTACCGAAGATTTATTGGGATATTTCATCGCCTCGAGTACTGACAATGGAATTTGTCGATGGTGGACAAATCAATGATGTTTCTTATCTGAAAAAGAATGGCCTTAATTTTTACGAAGTTAGTAACAAATTGGGTCGTTTGTACAGTCATATGATCTTCATTACAGGTTTCGTTCATTCGGATCCCCATCCAGGAAATATTCTCGTAAGAAAAAAAGGAAATGAGGCTGAAATCGTCCTTCTTGATCATGGACTGTACGCTAATTTGACGAACGAATTTCGATGGGAATACTCAAAACTTTGGTTGGCAATTTTGGATGGCGACAAGGTGAATTAACATTCTTTAAACAAGCCTATATTCTTCTAAAACATTTGATTAATCTCTTGGTTTGATTTTAATTTTTAGGATGCGATGAAAAGACATAGTACAAAACTTGGAGTTGGGGAATTTTACGCCCTTTTTTCCTGCATGGTCTCAGGCAGAACTTGGGACACAATTATAAGCGGAGTGCAAAAGAAGAAATATTCCTCGACCGAAAAAGAACTTTTCCAAAAAGAGATTCCGAATTTGCTTCCTCAAATCAGTAGCGTTTTGCAAAGAGTCGATAGACAGATGCTCTTGATTCTCAAAACGAACGATTTAATTCGTTGTATTGAGTATACTTTGCAGACTCATTCACGAATGACTGCTTTCATGGAAATGTCAAAGTGTTGCGTGCAATCTGTTTACGGCGAAAAACTGAAATCATGTCACACTAATTTATCCAGATGGAAAGTTTCCGTTTCTGAGCAATGGACGCTTTTTAAACTTGCCCTCTATTACGTTTATTTAGGTATGTTAAACTTTAACATATTGAAAAGCATCGATTCGCTCAAAAACAAAGACTTTTATCCCATTTAATGAATATGGGATTTAGTTGGCTTTTTTATTTATTAATTAGGTGGAAGTTATTTAGGAATATAGCGAATGAAATTCGGAGAATCTTCTCAGAATATTAATTATTAATTCATACAAGTCAGCACCAATCGACAAATTTTCTATATACTTTTATCAGATTTGCCGAGTTTTTTTGTGGTTCAGATTCCACTTTTGATTGAGGTTCAGGGCTTCTTCTAGTTTTTGCACAAAAATTGTTCCAATGAATTCGCTAACCAAAGTTAAATACTTGAAACTTCGCCAAGTCTTAAATACCTCAATTGTACCTATATTTTATAATAATGTAAATATGGTTATGAATATTGTTTAATGTATATATTTTATGATTGCAAGCAGCTTAAGCAATTTGTACAATTTCTCAAATTAAAAAATCTGCGAAGCTAGATTTTAGGAAAGAGTGGAAACATTCGGCAGTATTTTAAAAATCTGTATTAAAAATAAAGTGAATTTGAAAACTAGCCAAAGGAACACTACAGTCATCAGTGTTTTGTGCCATGCTTAAATGTTAACATTTGTATATGTTTGTATAATGTAAAAGGTGTATAGAACGTGAAATATATTTTAAACTTAACAAACAATGAGGTCGTCTGTATAAAAGAATTTTTATTGTTTTAGTATTTAAAAAAAAATGATTAGTCAATTTTTTATTTAATTGACTTATAAAGTTATAAATAACAAAATCTCAATCCAGCAGTTTAGACATGTATGGACCATCGAGTTCGTATCCCATTTTCCGATAATAATTTCGAGTTCCGACTCCTGAAAAAATTGTTAAATATTAAAATGAATTAAAATATTAAAGGAATACGAGAAGCAAAATTGGAGATAAATGCCCCACAAAACTTACCGGATATAACTGCGATTTTTGTAGATCTATGTTCATCTCTTGCAATCCTTTCTGCTTCTTCCATGAGAAGCATTCCGAAACCTTGATGTTGAAACTTGGTTGGATCACGAGCATTTACTGGCACGACACTTCCATAAACGTGTAATTCTCTCACGATTGAGCACTTTTCTTTCAACTCCGCTCTGAAATAAAAGAAAAAGATGAAAAAAGTTTCAAGAAAATCTGTAAATTAATCAAAATTCAAATGAAACATAAAATCATACCGAAAAGTTTCGCCGGAACATTTTCTGAGTCTCAAAAGACCAACTAAAATATCTTTAGTTGGATCTTCGTACGAGAGGAAAGTTTCCCAGCCATTATTTGCTACGTAATCTCTACGAATCAGTTCAACTTCATAGGGCTGCACTTTATGATGAATTTCTTGGATTCCAACTTCTCGGGTTCGAACGTCTCGACAGTCAGTTCCAAAATCCTTCATTCTTGCGAGAGCCAATTCCCTCAGATTTCCGTGTTCGACTCCAGAACTGTGATCAAAGTTGTAATACAATTTTTTAATTGGTCTCATGAAGTAATATTTTTAAAACTTCAAGATTTGAAAATATGAAATTATTAAGAAAATAATTACCTAACCAAGGGCATCGGTATGTCTCTCTGAACTCGATAAACTCGCGTCCATGGAGGAACCAAAGCGAGAACACGAGCAATCAGATCCACAAGTACACTTGGAGGGTAACTCTTATATCTTCCAGTTTTCCATAATTCGTACAAACCCGTGCCACGAATAACCAAAGTTGGATAAATCTTCAAACCATCTGCTCTGAATGCCGGATTTCCGAAAAATTCCTGATAACAAACACAAACATTTTAATTTTTATAAATATTGCTTGGTTAATTATTTTAAACTTACGACAAATTGTTCAATATCCCTCTCGATATCAACGTTGGGTAAATCTGGCATCATGTGAGCAATGACTTTAAATCCAGCGTCTTTTGACATTTGGAAACTTTCACAAACAGCTCGGACTGTATGTCCTCTGTTAGTATCCCGAGCAACATCTTCGTAAACTGATTGTACACCAATTTCCAAACGAGTACAGCTGTTTTTAAATTTAAAGCAATTGTATCATCTAGACTCTAAATTAAATTTTCATATAATATTTAATCATTAAATAAAATAAATTTACCCATAATTCAACATATCTGACAAATGCCTCTTGAGACAATAATCAGGTCGAGTCTCAATCGTGATTCCAATACATTTCGTGCGACTGCGTTCTGAATATTTAACAGCTTCTGCAACGTTATTGCTCACATGTCCAGAGAGAGCATCATGTAAATTTCGGATGAAATAGTCCCTGTAATCCTCTGGCAGGGACATAAAAGTGCCTCCCATAACAATAAATTCTACTTTGTCCACGCTGTGGCCCAATTGTTTCAACTGAATACAAAAATAATGGATTAATTTCATATTATTTCAATCATATAAGTATTCATAATTTATTTATCCTCCTACTTGTTCAACACGGTGTCTAGTTTGTAAAAATGGATTATATCTTGCTCGAATAGCTCTCATTGATGTTGGTTCATATCCAGTGTAGGATTGTGTAGAATATTCAAAATCGGAATCTGGACCTCCTGGACAATAAACGCAAATATTCCCTGTCATATTTATATGAGGACATCTATGTGGTTTGCACATCACTGCAACTACTGCTATCTACAAATCAAAATTAAAAATGGTGTAATACTTCCATAAACAAAGTTTGCATTCGATTAAAATTTAAGGAATTTAATGTGATTACTTACACCACTGGCTGTCCTAACAGGCTTTGCCTTCAATTTGGGTAAAAGAATTTTTTTCACGTCTGCAGGAACAGCTGCTATGATATCAACTAGTCTTGGAGAAGAGTCCAATTCGTATTTTGAAGATATTCGAGTTTTTAGTTTATTTAAATCTACATCTCGGTTTTTCTGATGAGCACTTAATAATTCCTGAATTATTTCTGCTATTGCCATCATCTTTCGCTCTGCCTTGCTCTCAGCAAAGCCTAAACAATCATAAACAAAAATCGAAGTACAAAATTAATTGCAATATAATTGGTTTTATATTAAAACAGTTTTTTATAATTATTTACATCTAAGGACGGAAAATGATTTAAAACTTTTTAATACTTTAATAGAAACGAATTAATGATTTGCATAGAAAATTGCGAACAGAGGTTAGGTTTAGATTATTTCTCTTTGTTGAAAAAGCTGTAAAATATGATAGTATATTTGAGATTTAAAAGGAATAATAGATAGCAATAATTCCACATTACCTTTCGACTTCTTCACCATGATTAAAATTTATGTAAACTGCGTAAAAAATCAAATTATATCAGTTTGCACATGCTTTCGATCTTCTGTATTTATATTTTGTCGCCACTGTCGTCTGCTAGAATTTGCTCAGCTGATGGTCACGTGTCACTTGACAGGTACATATATGTATATATGTATTCTTTATTTATGCATACATATTCACACGTACACCCTTTTGGCGAAAAATATTAATTATTGTGAACATTAAGTTGGCGAAACTAAATTTACTCTTATAGTAATTACCGCATTAAGACAAAGCGAAAATTAGTGTCATTCTAATTTTTTTTTAAGTTTTCTCATCTTCCATTCCACCAGCCTTAAAAATTAAAAAAAATAACACATTACTTATGATACAGACGAATGTATTTAATTTCGTATGTACACATACATTTATTACAAATTTAATTCGTTCATTTAATATATATATATATAACTTACAAAAAAATTGCAACAGGTCATTTGAAAGAAATTGGTCAAATATTTTCTAAATGTGATTGAATGCTCATCTTAAATTTTAAGTGAAAGAATATGTTCCTCAATTACATAAAATATTTTAGTGAAGAGTGAATTATTTATTTCGCAAGTGTATTTATACTATTTATATTGAAAAAATGAGTGGTGTGTATGCGCCGATGAAAAGGCGCGTAAAAAGTGCAAAATTATCGTGAAATTTGATTACAAAATAAACAATTGACCAATTTTTAAAAATGAACGCCGTTTACAAAAGGGCCGTGGTTAAGCGTACCGAAATTCCAGTATGAGTAGTTGGATTTTTTCTGTACAAATATCTGGGATGGAAAGGAGTCGGCTATTTGCACCGAAATTTCAGTACAAATGGCCAAATTTTTTCGGTACGAATAGACACTGTCTTACAAAAAAGCAACCGTAACACATTAACCATTTCACGCCAGCGTCTTTATCTTAACTTTTCGCCCAAAGATAATACTTTACTCACCGTATTTTTCACGCTAAACAGTTTGTAAGAGTTTTTTCAAACTCCATAGAATAAAGAATAAAATAATGTTTCTTTAGTCTAATCCCTTAAATGCTATTATGACTCCACTGCTTAAAAGTACGTAAGCAAGACGAACAAGTGGAATTCAATGAATAAATGAATTATTCCAACAACACGGGCTCGATACAGCTTAGCTAGTTTCAAAAGAAAAATGTTGAACGTCTTTAACATTAACTTACTTATTCAATACTTAAAAGTGAAACACTTTCTTACACTACTTGTTGAACGCCATCGGTTTCGCCATGTCCATTTCTGGAAACATCATTTGCATGTGGTTATCAATTATCTGAAACAATTCTTGTGGTTGAGGTATTCTTCCCGTCTCCAACTTTGACCACACCGGGACGTCTATAATACACAATTTTTAAATGTTAAATACAAGTATTTAAAAACAAAGCTTATCTTAGTCAAATTATGTGACACGATTTAATTTGCTGGTGTAAATTTGTATTATTTGGATGTAATTTTCTTACCATTGAAGTGGATTTCAAAGGCTCCAGAAGAAATCATTTGACCTTCGATAGCGTTACACATAAAAAAGAGAAGAATGCAAGCGTATATACGATTATCAAGACACCATTGCCAAACAAAAGGCGCAGGCTGGCCTATCCACTGGAATACGTTTACTCCAGTGAGAATTAGAAGTATGACTAGAAGTTTTGCTACTCCCTGAAAAGGTGAAAAATTCAATTTAAAATTTGGTTCAAGACTGTTTAAGCAATTGTTAATTTTTATGAATTCAAGTAAAAAGAAATAAATTCTCACCAGGAATTTTGCCATTAACATAGTATATCCTGGAGGATTGTAGTTTTCGCCATCGATCTGAAGTTCTGGATACTTTTGTCTCAGAATGCTGACATATTCTTCAAATACTTTTCTGTATCCACATGAGTAGCTGAAACATACAAAAATTGTTTAAATTTTTTATTTAATTATAAGGTACACATTATAAAGCTGTTTAGCTATTAACAACTATCAAACTTTGAAACTATTATACAGTAAAATATTGCTAGGAAAATATTAAAAAAGAATGTCATTGAAGGCTTAATTAGTCACGAGATAAATGGATAAACATCAGTATAAGAAATGCTGATGCACGATTTGGAAACCTAACCTCTCTGATAAACTTTTTCCTACTTTTTTAAATAATTAAACATTTTCCAGAATACAATAGACCCAAATCAAACAAATTTAATATCAATAATTCACTTACCAGTAGAAAAATTTCAATGTGGGCCCTGTTTTGGAGCCAAATTTAGTTAGTGGGGTTAGAGGAACATCTTCTTTTCCTTGAACCCTCGATTCAAGAATGCAAAGGAGAACAAGAATTAAACACGAAAATAACTTTAACGAAGACATAATCGATTTTTCATTAAAATAATGATGAATATAAATAAATATTCTGATTTATCCTCAATCAGATATATCGGGATAAACTATACAAACAAGTGTGTGGAGAGGGCTTCGATATGACGAAGAAAAATTCTGCTTTTATCACTGAAAATTTTTACAGAAATCGCAAAAAGTACTCATTATGTTCAAGTGCACTGTTACATCCACTTTTTCTAGAAATATTAATTTATGACGAGGTCAAATATATATTAATTCACTTTTGCATTCGATTTATTTCGAAGCACCGTAGGATTTTGACCGCGACCTCTATATGCCTTCAAAAAATTTGTGTTTTGCTTCTCGCGCTGAATTTTGAACTATTCGATACGTTTTTATGAAAGAAAATTGTATTTTTGGATTTGAATAATAGTAGGATTTTTAAAAATGTTTTCCACAAAATGTCGAATATTGATACCTTCATCAATTATAGTGAGAACAATGGGTAAGTACTATACTTCTACATGCTCCAAATTGTGAGTAATGTAACCTCACTTTTGATCATATGTTTTAACATAATTTTGTTATTTTAATCATTTATCAGTTTATTTGAAGGATTTTTAGTGTAATTTTGCAAATAATGCAACTGAAAATTTTTATTTTTAAAATAGAAAGTGTCAGTTTCAATTTGTATACATTTGAAGTTTTGTATAGAGTGAAAAAATTGTCAATCAACATATACATTTTTTAATTCAGTCTTTAAGACTTAATTAGATATCGAGGGGTTGACAACTCGTGAAATCAGGTGTACACTTCCACTGAAATCTCCTGAAATATCTGAAGTCACATGAATTCATTTGAATTTTCTTGAAATCTCCTGAAGTCAGTGAAATCTTCTGAAGTGACGTGAATTCACTTAAATTTTCTTGAAATCTCCTGAAGTCAGTGAAATCTTCTGAATTCACTTGAATTCACTTGAATCCACTTTAATTCACCATCAAATTGATGGTGAATTTTTTCTGAAGTCATGTGAATTCATTTGAATTTTCTTGAAATCTCCTGAAGTCAATAAAATCTTCTGAAGTCACTTGAAGTCATGTGAATTTACTTGAAGTCACGTGAATTCATTTGAATTTTCTTGAAATCTCCTGAAGTCAGTGAAATCTTTTGAAGTCACGTGAATTTTCTTGAAATCTCCTGAAGTCAGTGAAATCTTCTGAATTCACTTGAATTCACTTGAATCCACTTTAATTCACCATCAAATTGATGGTGAATTTTTTCTGAAGTCACATGAATTCATTTGAATTTTCTTGAAATCTCCTGAAGTCAGTGAAATCTTCTGAATTCACTTGAATTCACTTGAATCCACTTTAATTCACCATCAAATTGATGGTGAATTTTTTCTGAAGTCACATGAATTCATTTGAATTTTCTTGAAATCTCCTGAAGTCAGTGAAATCTTCTAAAGTGACGTGAATTCGCTTAAATTTTCTTGAAATCTCCTGAAGTCAGTGAAATCTTCTGAATTCACTTGAATTCACTTGAATCCACTTTAATTCACCATCAAATTGATGGTGAATTTTTTCTGAAGTCATGTGAATTCATTTGAATTTTCTTGAAATCTCCTGAAGTCAGTGAAATCTTTTGAAGTCACGTGAATTTTCTTGAAATCTCCTGAAGTCAGTGAAATCTTCTGAATTCACTTGAATTCACTTGAATCCACTTTAATTCACCATCAAAT
>UCOK01016160.1:0-11350 GCA_900474325.1 Synergus umbraculus
TATATATATTTATATTTATACATATATTTTTAAATTTAATTAAATTAAACTACAGCTTTGAATGCGAAAGACAAGTAATTTACTTAAGGTTCTATCGACCTTAAGGAGCCCATTCTCATCAGAGCACTCGTGCTTCGCAGTCGGCTCTGTTTAACAATATTTTTCATGATTAAAACGAAACCCACTGATCCTAATGAAAAATGGCCAAATGAAAACTTGTAGATCTTTTTAAGACGAATAACTATGTTTCTTATAATTTTCTCTGCATCTCGCGTTATTTGACTCAAAATTTGAATTTTAGATTTTTTAAGAAAATTCAAAAAGTTGTTATCCCTATCCTAGAGGGTTTTCAAAAAGAAACATTTTTAATCTTCAGACTTTTTTCATATCGTGCGTAATTTGGCTTCTAATTTAAGTTTTCTTTCATTTTTTGGGATTTTCAAAATGTTGTCTTTCAATTTTTTTTATCCAAAAAAGTCATTAGGAAAAATGGTTCGACTTTTTGAGTACTATGAACATCCGTGCATAGAATTTGTAAATTAAAAAAAAGTGGTTTCAAAAATTATGGTTTGAATAATGTAATAAGTAAGCAAAACTTCATCAATTTACCTGTACGCGTTCTTAAGGTATTGAAAGATAGTTAAAAGGTAATATGCTTAGACAATTTTTCGAGACGTCATATTAGATATATTCCCATTGAATGATATTGAAAAAAAATTTTATTAGAAACTGGATTTTGTCATCACTACAAAAGTTATTATTATTATTATTATTATTGTGTTTAATTAGTTAATTAATTATTAATTAATACGTACAATGTTGAAATATATTATGAATAAATAATATTTAAAAGTATTCAATTAGAAGTGTTATATCTGTAAGAAGCGAATAGTGCGCGTTATTTTGGCTAGTATAGAATAATTATAATAGCTGTCCAAATTATCACCTTTGGAAAACCCAAATTTCTCAAATTAAAAAAAAATATTTGCTGAATTATAAAACTGCCGCAAATTATTTTAATAAAAGTAAGTAATAAATAAATAAATTAATTAATATTTATCATGAGCAAATAATTAATTAGTTAATTACATTGATAGATTCATATCTATGAAAAATATATCATTAAATATTTAACGATTAATTTACTTTATTATTAAAATTAAAATAATTTTCCGGAATTAAATAAATCGTTTTTTTAAAATAAATAAAAAAATATATGTAATATAAGATTGTAAAATCCAAAAATTTTGTATTCGATAAATTTAAAAACACGGACATTTATAATTGAAAATTTTTATTTTCCTGGGTACCAAAATATTGTTGGTACCCTTCTCTCACTTTCGTCTCTAATTTAGCTGAAACTTTTCCATATTAGCCAAAAAAATCAGTTATTTTAAAAACAGCGAGATAGCTTTTGTCCTGCTATCGAAAACCCCTTTCCGTCTCAACAACACTTCAACAGTGTATTTTGCGGCCTCAAAATAAAGGAATTAAAATGAGTAGAGAGATTCAAGGCATTCCATGGATTTCGCCATTTTAATAAGTTTATTTACATTTTTTTGTCCGATGCTTCAACAGTCTTGAGAGACTTCAAAATTTTAAAAATGTTTTTCAATATATTTAAGAATTTTAAAGGAAAAATGTTCAATATGTCTGAGAATTACTCGGAATTTTGTATGGAAAAAATTAGACATTCATTAATTGAAAAAAATAAGATAATAAATAAAGTCCTAGAATATGAAAGTTACCTTCGATTTCTCTTCCAATGGATGATATAACTTCTGAAATTTGGACTGCAATTTCCCTCGTAGGCGCCAAAATCAAGACCTGTGCATCCGATAAATCAACATTTATCATTTCTAATGCTATAATGCCAAAAACTGCTGTTTTTCCGGTTCCTGATTTTGCACGTAATATTAAATCTAGAAAAAAAAAGATAAATTAACTTTATTCTCATTTCGGAGATTTATTACTCCCTAAAAACGAGACAACAAACATAAATCACTGAGGGTCTCGACTAACTTCAAGTGGAAATGCCTTTCGCCTTCCGGTTTTCTACAATAATCATTTTAGTGATGTCTCATGATTATTTTGAATCCAAAAAAAAATCACTAAAGGGATTGTTCAATGAACTTAATTTTTTATTATTTTTTCATTCTTTACGTATAATAACAGAAATACATACATTTCATTGTCCTATAAATTGTAACGAGAGGTTATACGCATGCGCGTGACACCGGCTCTCGTTACCGAGCCTTGCTAGACGCGTCCCCCACTTGCACCTCTCCCTACTCTGGGCGTCGGCCATTGTTGGCCCTTTCATTAAAAGCAGTTGCTCTGCGTGCAATTTTCAGTTCAGCTGGGCGAGTCCCACCGACCAGGTCGGAGAGACTCTCATCCGGTGCGAGGGTAAAATCGCAAGGGACAGGCGCTTCTGTACTTGCCATTTCCTGAACTGACTTCGCCTGAGAAGGATCGCCAATGAACAGGCGCTCCTGTCATTGTCTATTCTAAGTCGGAGAAATGCCAATCGATGGGTGCTACTATGATTGTCATTTCTCGCGGAAACCGTCACTTTCGAGTTAATTTTAAAGGTGTACGATTTTCACAATCGATAGGTGCTTCTATGGTTGTCAAAATCTAACACAGTTATTATTAAATAGGTGCTTCTAATAATAATATCTGTCACCTGAGAAATTACTTAGAAGTTTTCTGTAAAAATACGAATAAAAAATCATAAGATTAGGGAAACTTGATTTACTCTCGTCAGGCGCTCCTGAAAGAGATAAATCAAACCGACTTATGACCGAATTCCTTTATCTTGTAATATTTGTTCGACAATTCCATCGCGTTATAATTACAGAAATATCTAAGATACTTCGAGAGATTTATTTTCCGTCTCCGTTCTACCCGCTATAACGTTTCATTCAGTATTACGTAATTCTCAGAATCTTGTTCCGCCTCGATTCACTACTTACTGTAACGCTAGCTATACTTTTCTCACTCTGTACATTATATTCTTTTCTCATTTTATACGACATTCGTTCACATTAAATTCTGTTACACTAATACTAATGATTTTGTAAATGTAAATATTTAGTTAAATAAATATATTTTGTTATTTTGTTGTACGAAAATTATCGGATCTGTTTTACTGACTCTAAACCTAACCCTGGCTAGGCTGAAGCGTCCGTTGAGGCAATAATTATCAACCCCCGAAAAACAGAACGTTACAAAATAATTTTTGTTACACCATTAATTGCAATATTATTGCCTACCAATCTTATTCCTGCATTTCAAACAATTTTTTAAAGATTTGATATGACTTTGAACGATTTTGAGAAATGGGAAAAGTCAAAAAGGATTTAAATCTGCTATTTCATGAAGTACAAAAAATAACAGAGGATTTAAAAATGAAAATCATTTCGAGTTATTTCAGAAAATATTAGGGATTATTATTAAGAAGAACAAAATATATCGATAAGTTGACAACGATATTGTAGGATCATTTATAGTAGCAATAAGTACTATAAAACATAAACATTCAATGGAGGCTAAACATAGAAGCGTGGTGGAGACACCATATAAGAGCGTATCCTTTAATGTATGCCAAATTGCCAGAGGCGATTCCATGCCTGTGTATGTGAAAGTAGGTGTGGGATCCTCGGTGACGACTGCGGAACCTACCGAAGATCCTCGGCAACGACTGTACGAAACCTAACGAAGATCTTCGGCTACGACTACGGTTAACTTACTGTAACTACCCACGAATAGAACCACGAAATAAATAGCACTATAGTAGACCAAATCATCAATTCAATTTTCCCCGTCGAGTTTAAGTTCAGGTTTTAGCTAGCAGTTCAGATTTCCCGACGAGTTCAAGGTTCGTTAAAATCATGAGTTGAAATTTCTCATCTGTATTATAGGTTTCATCAGTTCAAGTTCAGGTTTTAGTTAGCAGTTCAATTTCCACGTCGCCGAACTTGCAAAATCTAATTAAAGTCCACTTACATTCCCACGTCGTCAATCAACTTTAAAAATAAGTTCAATCCATCGAGCTCAGTTAGTTCAATTTCTTAGATCAATCAAGGTCAATTAAATTGTGAAATTATCGAGTAGACAGTTACCGTCATCATTCGCTTTGTAATATCGTCGGTTCCGATTGAGTATAAATTGTGTGTTAAAATCTTAAAATTCGAAAGCAATATTTATTAAACAGTTATCAGTTTATAAAAACTAATATCTTCAAAGCAAGTGTGTGCGCAAAAGTTCTTATCAACTCCCACCGATATCATCTGCACCTGAAAAAGGAAGCTTGGATCTTCTGGTACAAACACTGAGGATTAAAAACTTTTCGTGTGAACCATTACCTTTTATCTCAAGCCAAGATTATCATACATTTCACATTACCATTTATCTCAAGCCGAAATTATCACAAATCTCAAGCCGAAACTGTATATAGAAGAATCCTCTAGATATCTTCATCTAAAGAACTACGGTGAGTACCATCTTTAATCTGTCAAGTGATCTTCTCTCGTTTAAATATCGAACGTATTCTAGCTAGATGATTTGTATGTTTATGATATCTGGTGAACCCAAGTAAACTGGAAGAGATGCCTCTACCAACTTTGAATGTTTGAACTCCTTGTTTAGTAGATTCTCAATAAATGAATTATAAATTTATTAGCTAATATCATTAGCATCCTCATCCCGCAACGAATTTCTTGCTGTGCTATACTTTTAAGATTTTCGAGTAAAACGAGAAACGTAGGGCATAAAGCTAAAGGGTGAATTCTAATATAAAATCAAAGTAAAATCTTGACATAACACCCTAATGCATATACATATGGGGCATTATTCCTCAAGTGTACGACCCTCAGAATTCGACTTTGTCTGATCGAACTTAAACTTAGGTAAAGTATAGTCCTACTAGGTACAACTTTAGAGGAAAAAGATTTCTTCGATTGGATAAAAACTTAACGGGATAGGGGAGGGGGAATATTTAGAATTTTTTCGATTTTGTGCGGTTTCGTGCTATTTCGAAGGTATTAAGCTCCTTTCCTATGGAATATACAAAATTTCGTCCTACATGTTTTTGAAATCTTTTTTCCTGGTCTATCGAATGTTTATAACCATTTTTTAAAAAAATGAAAATTTGACCGATTTTTTTGAAAATCAAAATATTTTTGAGTTTTGCTGAAAAAAGCCATGTTTTTCTTTTTTTTTTTGGTCTCAAAATAAAGCTTAAGTCTTTATCTTTCGATACTGTAAATTTCATCTTGCCGTTTTTTGTTGTTTTCGAGAAATTAAATAAAGAGTAAAGCGCCGCGCCGATGGCACTCGAGACTACTGGACTTCTCGCTCGGCGGAACTTCTTCGGACTCATTTATCGTATCAATTATGAATATTTATTATTTATCAACTGCTCTCTGTATTGTACAGGGATGAGACTGTCATTAAAGTTTTCTAATACCTGCATTACAGTCATTGTTCAATTTTATTTATAAGCTATTTTAAACTTATCCTTCTTTCCCTTCTTCATCTGATTGCTTGCAACTTCTTAACTTTCTCATTTATTTAAAAATAAATTACTTCTTTGGTCTACTTCAGTAGTCTCGAGCGCCGTCGGCGCGGAGCTTTACTCTTTATTTAATTTCTCGAAAACAACAAAAAACGGCAAGATGAAATTTATAGCATCGAAAGATAAAGACTTAAGCTTTATTTAAAAAAATACGCCGTTTTTCTGCAAAAGTCAAAACTATTTTGATTTTCAAAAAAAAATCGGTCAAATTTTCAAATTTTTTAAAAATGATTATAACCATTCGATAGACGAGGAGAAAATCTAACAAAAACATGTAGGACAAGATTTTGTATATTCCGAAGGAAAGGAGCTTAGTAACTTCGAAATAGCACGAAACCGCACAAAATCGAAAAAATTCGAAAAATTCCCCCTCCCCTATTTCGGTAAATTTTTATCCAATCGAAAAAATCTTTTTCCTTTAAAGTTGTACCTAGTAGGACTATACTTTACCCAAGTTTGAGTTCAATGAGGCAAAGTCGAATTCTGAGTGTGGTACACTTGAGGAATAATGCCCCATATAGAAATCATGAGATGATCACATATTTATTGAGGATGTGATTGATGTATTAATAAATAATGAATTAATTAATAATTAATGATTATGCGATAATCCCTTGGACGTGACAATACATTCAGTTCGAGACGACTAGTTTATAGAAACAATTTTTATCCGTGGATTTTTTAGTCTAAAATGAAATGATGGAGAATTAAAATATTATACCATGAAATGTTTTTAGATTATCGACAGTTTTTTATGTTGGATTTAGTTAAGACCCATAATAAAACTTATAACGTCTAGCGCGCGATATAATTATATGCTAGTAAATTATATTACTTACCAAATCCACAGCGCCCCAGAGGTATTGCTTTTAACTGAATGGGTGAAGGTTTCAGAAATCCACAGTACAAAAGACCGTCCAAGGTCTTTTGAGAAAGACCCATTTGAAAGAAAGTGACATCTTGATTGATTTTTACATCACTTGTTCTTGAATTATCATCAATATTGTGTGCCCTTACAAGAGGCATGGTTCCTTTCTTATCTGTAAAGTGAAACAAATTAACATTTCAATAAAATGTTAAAAAGTAGGGTAAAGATTTTAACTAAGAAATTTTAAACACATGACAATTCGGAACTAGCTATCAAGTTGTATCAACTTTTGTACTCATTCAATGAGCACTTTGATTCCTGTAAGCAAATTTGATTTGCTTCCTCATAGAGGAAGCATTAAGTATTTTTTACATCAGCATTAAATTTTGAGTATTTGAGAAGTTATATTCAAAAAATTCATTTTCGAAAATTACAATAAAGCATAACTTTCTTATTTTTTTATAAAATGCATTAATCTTTTAGGTGAATTGATTCGTCTAGACACAAAGAATATTCATTTTCCTTAGGTCAACTCAAAATTTTAATTATTTGAAGACATAAAGCGAAAAATTAACTTTCAAAATTATAAATAAACATAAATTCCTTATTTTTTAATGAAATGCATTAATCATATAGGTCAATCGATTTTTCTCGATGTAAGGAATCTTCAGTTCCCTTACACTAGCTTTAAATTTTCCATATTTGAGAAGTTATAGTGGAAAAATGAATTTTACGAAAATTATAAAAGTACATAAAACTTGTAAAATTAAATATTTTGTGAAACCCTTATAAGAAATTCAACTAGGTATATAGTGGAATAACTATGCAAAATTTCATCAATTTATCTACGCGTTTTCAAGAAATTGCTGGATCGTGACACACACGCACACACACACAATTTTTCAGATGATCATATTAGATATATTGCCCTTGAAATATGTTCAAAAAAACCTTTTTTAGGAAACTGGATTTTGTCACCACTACAAAGCTTGCTCTATAAGGAAGCAAAATTAATAATTATGAAAAATAGTACTTCGGAATAAAAATTATAGGAAGTAGTAATTTGGAAGAATACAAATTAGGCCAAACTGCAATTCTGAGCTTTAGAAATAAGGCAAGATTTTTCAATCAAATTAATTTTGATAATATAAACAGTAGAGAAAATAGAATTGGTAAAAATGTCTAGCAAGGGAGAAAGAATTAGAGATGGAGAGGAATAAAACTTTTATGCGTATAAATAGACAGAGATAGAAAGAGATAGATGTTACGAGAAATAGAGTGTACTGAGATATATAGGTATCACCGGACACGAGGATACATTGGTTTATAGAAAGGGATAGCTTTTTGGGGTTGCAAAATGGATACTTGAAACATGGAAGAGATAGAAAAGTTCTACCTCTTTCTATCTCCTTACTTCCAGCAGGGAACTCTGTTTTTTGAAAAAACTAATTTGTTTGGCTAAAATGGAAAAGTTTCGATTAGGGTTAAGTTTATAGCCCTGTTGGAAGTAAAAAGATAGAAAGACTATCTACTTGAATCTTTTTCAATCTTTAGGATTGACATAGAAAGAAAATATGTGTCCAAATGTATCCATCCCTATCCATGCCAATCTATTTCTATCTCTTTTTTCATCTACAAGAATTTCTATCTTTCTTTATTTTTCGTCTATCCACACCAATATTTTTATATCCCTTTCGCAATCTATTGCAGCGCCTATCTTTTTTAATCCCTACTTTCCTATCCATGCTTACCCCTGGTCTAATCATTTGAATCCTTATATATCTCTTTTACACGCTTATCCTTTTCAATCTCTACTAATCTATCCCTATCTATCCTTGTATAATCATTTCAATCCTTTCCTATCTCTTTTTAAGTTTACTACCAAGTACATCCACTTCAATATTTACCATTCTATTCATCTCTATTCTTGTATAGTCATTTCAATCCTTTCCTATCTCTCTTGAAATGTATTACAAAGTCTATCCTTTTCAATCCATACCTTTATATCCACGTCTGTAAACGTATAATAATTTCAATTCTTCTCAATCTCTCTTGAAGTATACTCAAGTCTATCCATTTGAATCTTTATCTTTCTATCTATATCTATCTTTGTTGGATCACATTAATACTTTTTTATCTATCTCGAATTATACTACCAAAACCTCATACTTTTCAATCCTTACTCTTCTATCCATATCTATCCTTGTACAATCATTTCAATATTTTTATACCATATATATTTTTCTATTTCTATGTGCCTAATAATTTCAACGCTGTTGTGACACTTTTCACAATTTGAATTTCTTTAATACACTTTAATTATGATTATCAAACTAGAGCAAGAAAATAAAAAAATAAAAAGACTTACTAAATACGGAATATGATAAGTTAGAGATAAATGAGATCTGATAGAGATAGGTTAGTGATTATATTGACAAAGAGATTAAGATAGACAAGGGATAGTTTGTGATAGAGCTCATTTGGATGAATGATTCTGATTTGTACAACACAAATCCTAAATCCTTCCTTAACTCAGTGGACAAAGCATTGAATAGCGAACTCTATGCACTTGGTTTCGTGCCCCCATAGATGCAGATTTTTAGATTATAATAATATTTATGTGCAAAATATTGTATTTAAAATATTCTTATGTATTTTCAAAATGAGGCATCGAGAGCAAAAGGAAAGTAAGTATTGTTGCACAGGTAGAGTGTGACATAAAAATTAGAGAAGCAAAAGAAATACACGTTTAATTTTAGTGGTAAAGCGGTACAAAACTGAGTTAAAGGAAAAGGCGGACAGAGTAAAGTTGGTGGAAAAGAGGGAAATATTTCGTTCACTGCTAAAGCAGTACTTATATTGCTTCCTCATAGAGGAAGCTTTGTAATGGTGACAAAATCCAGTTTCCTAAAAAAGGTTTTTTTGAACATATTTCAAGGGAAATAGATCTAATATGATGATCTGAAAAAATGTCCGAATGTGTGTGTGTGTGTGTGTGTGTGTCACGATACAGCAATTTCTTGAAAACGCGTAGAGATAAATTGATGAAATTTTGCATAGTTAGTCCCCTATATACCTAGTTGAATTTCTTACAATGGTTTAACAAATATTTAATTTTACAAGTTTTATGTACTTTTATAATTTTCGTAAAATTCATTTTTCCACTATAACTTCTTAAATATTGAAAATTTAAAGCTAGTGTAAGGGAAATGAAGATTCCATTCATCGAGACGAATCGATTGACCTATATGATTAATGCATTTCTTTAAAAAATATTTATATTTTTATATTTATATATTTAAATATTTATATTTATATTCTTTAATAAATATTTAGTTTATTTATAATTTTGAAAGTTAATTTTTCGCTCTATGTTTTCAAATAATCAAAATTTTGAGTTGACGTAAGGAAATTGAATATTCTTTATGTCGAGACGAATCGATTGACCTGTAAGATTAATTCATTTAATTGAACAATAAGAAAGTTATGGTTAATTTAGACGTGTGCATTTTGTCGGATCGAATATAGTATTTTCGATTCGACGTGCGTTCATTATCGAATCGGATTTTTCGATTCGATCGGCACGTCCGTCGAATTTCTAAAATCCGACATTTCGGATCGGTTTTTTCGATTCGATCGATGGGTCCGTCCAATTTTGATAAATACATTCCATATTACGGTTTTTATATTCGATTGGCCCATGCATGACGTGAGGCGGAAAATCCCATATTTTGTAAGTGCTTTAGATTGAATCAGTTATTTACTTTTTTAGTTTTTTTTTTTTACATATTTCTTTCAATTAGTTTCATCATTAAATCGAAATAAGTCGTTAATTCATATAAATAAATTAGTTAAAAATTAAAATGTGAAAAGAAAATATATTAAAATGAAAGAATTTAGAAACAATTCGAAAAAATTGAATTTTAAATTAATATACTCCGAACTTTTAAAGATTTCAACTTTCACCAGCAAGGCCAAAACATCTCAGAATGGTGAACCGATGACCATTATTAACCATTTATTACGAATAAAATGAAAATTGAGGGCCTGGATCGAAAAAGTCACTCAGCGCTCGAGATCGAGTAAAACTATTGTCCAAACGTCTCGGTAGACTGAAATTTTAAAGTTCAAAAAATTAAATTTTTAAAAATATTTTCTTGTAGAGAATGAAAAAAGGGAACTATTTTCTATTTAAAGATTATTTTTCCGATAAATATTTTCAATAGTAAAAATGAAAATGTGAAAAAAAAATTTCCCCAAAATCAATTATATTTTAAAAGATGAATCGTCAAAACACAGCCAAATATTAACGAAACTGTTTGAAATTTGGTATACACACGCAATATACCCAGCGAAGCCTAAAAAATCAAAAACATTAGTAAAGCTGCCCATAGTTTAATAATAATTAATTGCAAATTGAAACTGGTCGATAAGTACGTTTTTTTTAGTTTCGGCGAAGAAAAGTATCGAGGTAACTGTAGAGTTGAAAGAAGTTCCAGTAAGACATTTGTTCCATACTATTAAAGGAAGATTTTTGGAAATTTTTAGATCGATTCAATAAAAATTGACAGAAATATCCATTATGTAAGAAAGTGCGCGTCGCATCCTTTATAGGTTAGTACCGGTGACAGTACAGACGAATGTTGAGAAGCTCATGGTGCAATCCTAGACAGCATCGCGTGCTTTCTTACGATATGGATATTTCCGTTAATTTTTATTGAATCGATCTAAAAATTTCCAAAAATCTTCCTTTAATAGTATGGAACAAATGTCTCACTGGAACTTCTTTCAACTCTAAAGTTCCCTCGATACTTTTCTTCGCCGAAACTAAAAAAACGTACTTATCGACCAGTCTCAATTTGCAATTAATTATTGTTAAACTATGGGCAGCTTTACTCATG
>UCOK01016163.1:0-18894 GCA_900474325.1 Synergus umbraculus
GCCGAATTCTGAAATGAACGACCCCAGTGGTACCAGACTTGGAGTCGGGAATCACTTAAGACAACCAGAGTTGTCAACGGTTCAACGCCACTAATTCTAAACCTAATTGGTAAGCAAGATTATTTCTTTTACGCCTTATCGATCTTATCTGTTAGAGGACCAGAGACTCATGTTTCTGTTTTCTTTTCCAGATGCGGATCGAGATGATTTTCTAAAAGGGTGCTGTCATATTAAAAACCAATAAATAAATAGTTTGTAATTTATAAATTCTGAGAGTGTTCTTCAAATCTGCGGTTATCCTCATCCTGGTATAGAGAATCCTTTTCCCTATCCAAAACGAGGAAGAACAACCTTTGCCTATTTCTCCTATATCTTAAAGTTTGGGGATATGTTGCGAATTCAAGACGTAACAGTACCAAAGAACCTTTTTGAAAAATTGATTTTCTAAACAGTGCAAATTATTATAATAAATATATGTAGAATTGTTGGGTTAATCGTTATATTGGTCATAAATATCGAGAACAGATCGAAAAACGCAAAACAACATAAGCATCTCGAACACGCCATCACGTACATTTGGCGCGCGGTTGAAGCAAATCAGTTAGAAAATTGAACTAAAGGTCAAAATTGATGGTACAGTTAAATGTCCTCTTGATCCTGGTAAACTTTTGTATAAAACATTTTTTCGTAAATAAAGTATTTTATAAGATACTTATAGATTAAAATGGATCACCCTGTATTTTAGATTAAAAACTAAACGCGTTTTTCTCAAAACAACGTTTTTCGACCTGGCGTACATGATTCAGAAAAAACTATTGGACCGATCGGGCTGAAATTTGGATATGTTATTCTACACACATGTTGTTATGGCATGAACCAAAATCATAATTATTGATTAATATTTAACCCTTTTTTAAAACAATTTACGATTAAAAAAAGGTGAACAATTTTCAAGTCGGCCATTTTGTATTTATTTCTTTTCGGATTTCAATTACTTTGGTTCATGCGATAGCGACATATGTGTAGAATAACATATCCAAATTTCAGCCCGATCGGTCCAATAGTTTTTTCTAAATCATGCACGCCAGTTTTTAAAATGGGTAACTTCCGACAGCCATACCAGCCAGATTTATTATTAAAAAAAAAAAAAAATTTTGTAATAGTATTTTATATCTATAGTCATGTGTGAAAAGTTAGGATCTGTAATATAAATTGTAATTTGATAAAAAAATTCTTAAAGAATAGGTGAAAACTTTGGTACCATCCCCTTAACGTTTTTCCTGTGACCCTGGCTCCTCTGGCTCACGTCGATCACGGATATGCATATACAGGTCCGCTCATTATATCGGGTCGGGATAATTGATAGCATCGGAGCAAACGAAGAATTAATTATTTTTTTAAACTTACAAGTAAGGCATATTTACTTTTTTTTCTTTTTAAAATAAACGACACTTGTTTTGGTATCAATACGATGCCGCGATTAATGTTACCAACTGTGAATATGTGGGCCGGATGATTTATTTTAGACGGGTGCTAGATCTTTGAATTAATATTTCGAAGTGATACTATATCATTTCTCGATCGAAGCAAACGATAATTGGAGAATATAGAATAGCCCAGATTTCAGGAGCTCAACTGGAGTAACGGGTCCCTCGAGGAACATTAAGAGTTTAGTTAACGTAATTTATACAGCATAGATTTAATGCGGCTTTTAAGGAAACTATATTCATATCCGATCGCGACAGCTTTCTTCATTAGTTGATTTTTTGTGATTAATCCTTTTAGAAGTAAAAAGATAGTAATGGATTTAGGTAAAAGGATTTAGGCATAATTATTTTCAAAAAGAAAGAAGAAAGTGAAAATGTATCACTCGTGCAACTTGTATAATTAATTAATTATTAAATAAGTAATTAAGTAAGGTGTGTCGTTTTTCACCTATCGTTTTTCCCTGTCGTTTTCCTGTGGTTGCGAAAATACAACAGAAAAAACTGACGGGAAAAAGGCGACTACCCTGTTGGAAATGAAAAGATACAAAAGGATAGAAATTTTTGGATAGAAAAGGATAGAGATTTTCTATCCCTCCCAAGTATAGACTTTGCATCCACTAAACCCTATCTTTTCCTATTTTTGTGTATATCCATCGTTTTCACTAGGCTCTATCTTTTCCTATCTTTTTCTATCTATCACAAAAAATGTCTATCCTTTTTAACTATCTTTTTCTATCTTTCAGTCTATGACTTCGAAATAAATTTGAATATCTTTCTATCTCCCATTTTCAATCTTTTTCTGTCTTTATTTTTAAACATATTAATTTTCGTATTTTCAAAATGCATAATAATATTTTAAATACAATATTTTGTACATAAATATTATTCTAATCTTACCGCTAATACATGTAACACTAAAAAATCCGTATCTATGGGGGCACGAATCTACGTGCATAGAGTTTACTGTCCAACGCTTATTGCACTGAGCTAACGGAGGATTTAGGAGTTGTGTTGTAAAAACCAGAAACATTCATCCAAAGGAGCTCTATCCCAATCTATTCCTTGTCTATCTAATTCTATCGTTTTCAATTTCTTTGTCAGTATAATGAATAACCTATCTCTACCAGACCCCGTTTGTCTCTAACTTATCATATTCATTGTTTCGTAAGTCTTTTTATTTTTCTTCTTGCACAAATTTGATAATTATATTTAAAATGAATATAAATTTCAAGATTTTAGAATTTAAAAGAAATTCAAATTGCGAAAAGAGTCATAACAGCATTGAAATGATTAGATCGATAGAAATAGAAAAATATGTACGGTATCAAAAGATTGAAATGATTGTACAGTAACATGCAACGATGCCTTCCTCTGTTTTGTAACGACCCAACCTTGTTTTGCATTAAAATCTTATGGAAACCAGGGTTGGATTGACATTTTTGGGGGAGAAGGCATACATGAATCTTACTGTAGATAAAGATATATGGATAGAAGAATAAGGATTGAAAAGGATGAGATTGGTAGTGTACTTCGAGAAAGATAAAAAAAGTATTAAAGTGATCCAACAAAGATAGATATAGATAGAAAGATAAAGATTGAAAAGGATAAACTCGATAGTATACTTCAAGAAAGTTAGAAAAGGATTGAAATTATTATATGTGGATAGATGTAGACATGGAGATATGGATTGAAAAGGATATAGTTGGTAGTAAACTTAAAGAGAGATTGAAAAGGGTTGAAATGATTATACAAGGATAGATATGAATAGCTTAGTAGAGATTGAAAAGGATAAGTATGTAAAAGAGATAAGTAAGGATTTAAATGATTAGACCAGGGATAGACATGGATAGGAAAGTAGGGATTAAAAAATATAGGCGCTTCAATAGATTGCAAAAGAGATATAAAAAGATTGGTGTGTTTAAACGGAGAATAAAGAAAGACAGGCGTGAATAAATGTAGGATAGGAAATTATTGGTGAAGGTAGATAGGGATAGGGATAGGGACGGACATATTTGAATTCATTTTTTCTTTCTATTTCTATCCTAAAGATTGAAAAAGATTCAAATAGGTAGACTTTCTATCTTTTTACTTCCAACAGGGAAGGCTGTTCGTTTTGAGAATCACTAAATCTTTTTCGAAAATGAATTTCATATTTTGTTTAAATCTTTAAAAATTATGTAACTTTTTATAAATAGTTGCAACTTTTCCATTTTAGCTAAAAATTAGTTTTTTTCGAAAAGCAGATATTTAGCCCCATTCTTCATATCGAGAAACATTTCTATCCCAAACGGGACTTGAAACCGTGTATTTTGCGGGCTCAAAATGAAAAGTAAAAAAATAATGGAATTAATTTATTCTCGATAGGTGCTTCTAAGAATATTATCTATTATTAGTAAACTAGGGATATACACAACCGAACCTTACTTTATTCTCCTAACTGTCAACCTCTCTCTCCGCTTACCGTACCTACCGTTGAGGGGAAGGCTGGTGCCATTCTATGATAGCAGAGAACACAAAGCAAAAAGCAGAAAATCATATAAGTGAAAGAAATGAGCATATTTTCTCTCTCTTTCACTCTAATGATTTTCTGTCTTCTGCTTTGCGTTTTCTGCTATCATACCTAGGACAGCACCCGAAGGCAGGAAACATCGATAAATGTATTCCGTCTAAGATCATTTGCTTCTCTAGTTTACTTAACGAGTTCTTTTATTTTATGATATTTAGTTGACACACACCGTTTAACCGACAATCGTTTCCGATAATAACCGTTTAACCGCTAATCATTTCCGTTTACCGTACCACTAACCATTTCCGTATACCGTAAATTCCGCGTAACTAATATCAAAAACCGCAATTCTTTTCTAACCGTTGCACGCACACTACTTTAAATTATATTTGTAAAATGTATTATTATTTTTGCTATTTATTATTTTCATTCTATTATTTTTGTTAGTATTTAGTAGAAATAATTGATTTGTTATAATTATGTTACTCTAAAACCTGACTCTGGCTAGGCTGAAGCGTCTGCTGAGATAATTAGATAAATGGGCCGAAAACAGATTGTTACAATTGTGGAAATTGTAATTTTGGTTCAAATTTTCGGGTCCACCATTTTGTAAATTTTGAAAAAAAATTTCGTTTAAATAATTATATTTTTTCAACCTAATCTAAAGATCATAATTATACAGAGTCAAAGGATTCCGATGAAATCTAAAAAAATTAAATACATTTGAAATTTCACAGTACTTTTTCCAATGTTAATTGCATAAGAAGATTTGAGTGCTTTGGGGGAGATATTAATATTAAACGATTACGCTAAAATTTGATGGAGATCATTTTTTTATCATTCCAACAGCTTGCAATTGACGTTTGGTGAGCGCGCTAAATTTATAAAGTGAGGTGAGATAGTCCAATATGAGTTGATGAGAGATAGAATAATTAAATGATGTTAGGAGAGGGGGTGGTAAAACAAGACACGGCCAGAGCAGACGACAGCTCCGATCCCATTCATCAATGTTGTTTATGGATGTTTTGCAGAGTATACTCCAGGCCGAAAGACGAGATTCGCTCGTATCGCATTCCAGATTTTTGTTTGAACGACGTTGAATTTGTCGCTCTTTTATTTTTTATAACTACTCCCTACATTCTTCTTTTCTCTCTCTCTCTCTCTCTCTCTCTCTCTCTCTCTCTGAACTCTCTCTGAACACTCTCCTGTTCAGTCATTGGTACTGAATTTTTTGCGACGGAGAGTTGCTGACTGACTCGATACACGAATGTTTTACGCCTACACGAAACTATAATCTCGAGTGCCGGGAGTACAAATATTATATACGATTCAAAGAATAAGGAAGTACAATGTGGGGTTCATGGTCGACCATTCGCACATAAAACGAGATATAAACATTATCATCATTCTTTCATAAATAAACAGAGAAACTGCCGAGAAAGGACAAATTGATCAATCAAAATGTGTTTAGGAATAAAACAATAAAGGGAATGTTTGTTGTCGATCCTAAGTCTCATATAATTGAGGTAATACTTTTTTTGTAGAAAAAGTTTCAGATTGGATACTTTTATCATCTCACTCGATCACTCTATATCGTCTAACAAAAATATTATATACTCTTGACTCTGACATTATGTCACTTTTCGGACTAGTCGTACTCACTGTCTCTTCACAGAAAAAATTTTAATTGCTTTCTATCCCTAAATCTATCTCATTTGTTGAAAATTATCATCTCTTTCTATCTCTAAGGTAATCTCTCCCTTATTAATTTATTAATTTTCATATTTTAAAATTGTATAATAATTTTATAAATGCAACATTTTGTACATAAATATTATTCTAATATTACCACTAAACCATATAACACATGAAAAATTAGCATCTATAGGGAAGCGAATTCGCGCACATCGAATTCGCTGTCGAAGACTTAATCCACTGAGCTAACGAAGGATTTGCATTTACTTATTTGGTGGAAACAAGAGCACTCAAATAAGGACACTCAACTCCGGTGGAGGGGGTGAGGCAGTCGTGAAGCCCAAAAGAATATTAGACGGTGGGGGCCACTCGGGTATCGCTGCGCCATTTCATGCAGTTTGTTTTTGTTCTGCGCATCAACAGAAAATTTGTGAAATTTTCTGATGGTGCGCAGAGAAAAAACGAACTGCGTGAAATGGCACAGCGATACCCATTAATCCCCACTGTTATCTACATTTTCTGGCTCACTCCCTCCAACGGAGTAGAGTGTCCCAGTGATCACAGAACGTGGGATTTTTTAGCCCCCACTCTACGACCCACGAGCTCATGCTATTTTTTTTCTATCAATAGGTTCGTGACTGTTGCTAGAGAGAGAAAGCATGAGCTCGTGGGTCGTAGAGTGGGGGCCGAAAAATCCCACGTTCTGTGATCACTGGAGTGTCCATATTAGAGTGTTCTTGGGCGGAAACCACGATTCTACTAACCCCTTTGTACCGAGTTCCTAGAACCGCAAGTAAGGATGAGGGGGACGCGAGGGTCAGGGTGTCAATTGCCTCAAGTTGTCCCCCAGACATCGACATATAGAAATGGTCTGCGGGACGCTGTAGGAAAGCGTGTAATAATGCGTCAGAGAGAAAAATTGCAACGGTGGGTAATTAATTTTGTCTCTTTCTAGCCGAAGCTAATTAGTTGAGAGCATTTCGGTGGGTGGAGCTTGGGTGTAGCTCAACCAATTAGCTTCGGCTAGAAAGAGACAAAATTACCCACCGTTGCCACTTTTCTCCCTGACGCATTATTACACGCTTTCCTACAGCGTCCCGGATTCCATTTCTATATGTCGATGCCCCCAAGCGCACCGAGCTCCTTTAGATCCTCCAGAAAGAGTTAAGACACAGATTCCCCCGCGTTTGATTGACTGGGGTAAACCGGAACCATAAGTGATGAAAAGCGCGCCATTTTCAAATAAAATTTAAAAAAGTTAATAATCCTTAAGAAGAAAGTACGAAACCCGATAAAATATACACAATACACATATTAACAAGGTGTAAAGTGAATAAAAATAGCAATATTTAGGGAAATTATATACACTGGAACCTGGATTTGAAAAAAAGGGATATATATATGGGTCATTCCACGAGATATTTACTCCTAAATAATAGATTCGTCTAAAATATATTTTTTTCTATTCTACAAACAAAATAAACTGACACGTACTTTTTTTTATTTTGATATGATATGCGAAATTGTTGAGACATTAATTTTTAAAGTCACGAAATCGGAAAAAGTACTTTTTTAAAAATATTTATTGCTTTTAAACTATTCTGTAGAAGAAAACGGTATCTACTGAAAAAGTTGATGATTGCTTGTCCCTTTCGAGTACATTTTAATGCAATAAAATAATTTGTTTATTTATATGAAAAATTTGCAATTGTTTTAAACAAATGTCATTATATCAGAATGGGTTTTCGCGAAATTGATTGATTCGATTATGTAGTCTCGTGTCAACTCCAACCGTCGCGTAGCATAGTGTTCCGAATCGGTGTTTTTTTGTTCAAAATCGGCTACAGCCTGCAATTCTCAACCGATTTGGACGTTTTTTTTTTTAATATTTGGGAATAGTTGCACCTGACCGTCTATAGAATGGATTTTTGAATTGAAGCATGAATAATTATTTATATAAGTCAACAATCAGGAAAAATGACACTTAATGAGAATGTGATTTTTTTTCTCCGAATATAAGTTTGTCATAATGCTACTAGGCTTTGGAATCAATGTTGGCACTCATAAGAAACATATATAATTAATGCTAGTTTGAAGCTAATTGTTATAAACAATGGCACAAAAATTTTTGGTTGGTTGAAAATGCTGAAATATCTCATGAGAATAATGCTTGTAACAAACAATGTCCATATACTAACAATTACTATTGTTATAAACAATTGTAATAAACAATTTGAACTTTTTTTTCATTTTTTCATAGAAATTTGTTGCTTTCCTTATCTAATCGACGTAAAATATGTTTGACACAGATTATTTAAAATAAGCCATTTTATTAACTAAATATTTCTACTTTTTTATAACAAAACTTATAAACAAATTTCAAAATTAGTCATTTTCACTCAGAAAAAAATTATTTTTTCGATTAAAACGGCTTCCAGACAACCGAACAGTAATATTTCAATAATAAGGAATGACTATCTATTAATAACTACTAATATTATAATAATTTTATAAACAAATTTTAAGTTTTTTTATAAAATTATTATAATATTAGTAGTTATTAACATATATTCATTCCTTATTATTGTAATATTAGGGGAGATAGGGGAGTTGTGAGACACGGGGGGTCGTGAGACACGCATACAACTCTGAAATGAAAAGCGTGTAATCTACCGGGTGGATGCTAAACTTCTTGCTTGTTTTCAATTTCCATTTCCATATGACAAATGTCACATTCATATGGATTTTTTGTTTATTCCCAGATCACGACTCCAATCAGTGCTCTCAGATTGAGCTAGAAATTTAACCCCTCCACATCCACTATTTTAGCGAAAAAAAGCAATTTTTCAAGTATAATTTGTCAAAATTTTGAAATTATTTCTCTTTTTAAGTGTTTTCTTTAATTATATAAATAAAATTTCCCACATTATATATAATAAATTACTTTTTTTTTCGATAAATTGTAAATGTAGAGGGGGTAAATTTCTAGCTCGATCTGAGAGCACTGACTGTTTCGTAGACTGTTCACGTTTGCAGTGTTTTCACTTTGTTGTACAAACTAATTACAACAGTGCATGTATACAAAACGTTCCTTGGTGAGTAGGCTTTTGACACACAAAACGCATTCTGCTTAAAAATTTAATACATCCTTAAAGAAGTGTCCAAATTGAAAATATAGGAACTGGGGGGTCGTGAGACAACGCTCTCGGGGGGTTATGAGACATGCTGTAATCTATGAACGTAAAATCATGCATATATTTTATAGCGGCCGTATATCGCATTATTGTACACAACCCAAAGTTTAATGCTATTATAAGTATTTTTATGAATTCAGTGTTGAATTGTTAATTGTTAATTAATGCATCCATTGTGAATCTGATTAACCTAATATTTTTTTAATTCACCTACTTTTCTTCGCCTTTTTATCATCACTTCCAAATTATTTCAACTTTATTATATTGTACACTACAAAACAAGCCTTTTTAAAGATTAAAATAGAAAATATTTTGATGAAATTAGGCCATTTTCTTTCTAATAAGTTTTTATCTTACAACCTCCCGAACATTTCGAAAATCCTGAGTTAAAAGTTTTGTTATAAGCAAGCATAAATATTTAGTTAATACAATGACATATTTTAAATAATCTGTGTCAAACACATTTTACGTCAATTGGATAAGAAAACTAACATATTTATATGAAGAAATAAAAAAACAGACTTATATTCGGAGAAAAAAATCACATTCTCAAAAAGTGTAATTTTTCCTGATTGTTGACTTATATAAATAATTATTCATGCTTCAATTCAAAAATCCATTTTATAGACGGTCTGGTACAACTATTCCCAAATATTAAAAAAAAAAAAACGTCCAAATCGGTTGAGATTTGCAGGCTGTAGTTGATTTTGGACAAAAAAACACCGATCCGGAACACTGTGCGACGCGACGATCGGAGCTGACGCGAGACTACATAATCGAATCAATCAATTTCGCGAAAACCCATTCTGAGATAATGACATTTGTTTAAAACAATTGCAAATTGTTCATATAAATCAACAAATTATTTTATTGCATTAAAAGGTACTCGAAAGGGACAATCAATCATCAACTTTTTCAGTTGATACCGTGTTCTTCTACAGAATAATTTAAAAGCAATAAATATTTTTAAAAAGTTTCTTTAGGGGTAAATATCTCGTGGAATGACCCATATATATAATATATGTTATATATGTATATTTACATATTTATAAATAAAGAGAGTAAGACATTTATAAAAAGAAAATAATAATAATTTATATTATTATTATTATTATTACAATAAGACTCCAAAGCTGAAAGAAAAAAAAAAGTGTAATTTAACAAGATTTTCACTAGTAGTTTTGGAAGTTGTGGGAAATACAATTATGAATAACACATTTTGCATCTTACAGGAATATGAGCCTCAACCCTCGGTTATTTCTTTCTCGCTTGATGAGATTTTTCCCTCTGGGGGCACTGAAGTGGAAATTGGAAAAGAGCTTTTAGTCTCAGCAGATTCACAAGCATCGACTTCGATAGCAACAAATATTTTATCTTGTACTCCACGTTCAAGATCGGCGTCATCAAGTGCAGGTAGACTTGCAACAGCTTCTCGAAAGCAGCCTAGAAGGGGAAGCTCTAGTAAACTTGGACAAAAGTTTACCACTGGAGAATGTGACATGGCTTCGTCTGGTGCGCGTCATTTGTACACATATATTGAAAAATGTCAGATGAGCATATAAATAACTGGCAATATTCATGGAAAGTGGACACAATAATTTGTGCGCCTGTTTCATCAGGAAAAAACGATCGTTTATTTTTACGATAAATTCGTCAATTCTGATCAGGACATTGTCAATATATTAGCTGGGAAGTTGCCTGACTAAATCCATGATTTAAAAAGAAAGTACCGTGACACGGGTGTAATAGCCAAGCGCAGCAGATTCAGTTCATCACTTTCGACGCCCATTCAAGCGTCTACTTCAACGTTGAATCTGTGATTGTCAGAGTCTGCAAATCTAGGTGGACGAGTTAGATGATGAGAGACTACTACGACTAAAAAATTCCAGTGATCCATGGAGAACTTTTGACGAAAAGAGGATGGAAATAATAAGAATCAGATAGATGAAAGTGATAAGTGAGAGTTCAATCAGCGATTATTTCAGTTTGTTTCCTGCATTAAAAAAGCCGCTGGGATACTTTTTGGTAAGAATTGAAATTATTTTATTTCTCTGACCAGGTTTAGTAATCATCCCTTAGCTACGAACGGTCTTCAGTATTCTTCGAGTCAATGTCAACCCAACAATCTCCAGTGGCCCTTGGTTACTTGGTATCTACGTTAAATTTTAGACCAAAAAGTATATTCAATTTAAGATATTTATGCAGTTGCTGCCGAAATATTTCTTTCAATAATTCAGTAAGAAATAAAATTCTGAAAGGCTGGTAGGTTGAGATTGAGAGAAGACGAATCGTGTTACCAGACAAATATAATCTATTATGAAAATATAAACAAATCCAAGTGTCAACAATTTATACATGCGAGCCGTGATCAATAATATCAGTCATACAAATAAAAGAAACGTTAAATTCAAAATTAGTAAATTACAAAGTCGCGAAAATAACCGTATACGAAAATATGGCCACAAATTGCATAAAAAGTGACATAAAAGCTTGTAGAAAATAAATCATGTATATCAGACGAGCAATCAAGAAAGAGACAATGCAAATTCAGTAATATCGTACCTGAAAATCAACAGAAATATACGGAAACATGTGGTATAAATGAGATACGATACCAAATCATTGAAGACAATTAAAAGAGGTGAGACCAAGCAACTTCGCCGAGAGAGGACGAAGAAGTCAAGATAAGTAAAACATCGATGATAAACAGAATCCCGAAATACGTCCATAGAGATCGCTGTCCTTTCATCCCTCTAGGCTCAAATATACAATCCTGATCATCACATAAAATAGAGTTGTGGAATAAATGGCTCCGCCAGACAGAAATGCGTTGGCCAAATCAATCGATCATAAAAAAAAACGCCACACTTTAGAACCAAAAAAGCAAAGACTCACGTTATGCATCGCACTATCATCTTACAATATCACAAATTGGTACTTTATTTCAACTGAATCAAAAACCTCACCTCTGGAAACGAGTTAGCGTGGCGCTGAATTTTAATTGATCACTGTAATAGCTATGATAAGAGAATGAGTCTCGGCTCTTACCAGCTCGCTCGTCCCCTCGGGAGATTGATTCTTCTATCGTCAACAATGCGTAAGGTGATAGACTGAACACAAGTAAATCTTACGCCCATTTCCAATAGCGCGATAACTCAAATATACCACTTCAATTCATTTGGGAAAGAATACGATATTTTGGTTTGGAGCCTGGAGGAGAGGTTCAGTCGGATTTCTAAATCCAGGATCACTCTAATATCAGACATGTGGATCTTTGATAAGGGGTCTCCGAGCTGCAAGCCCATAAAACTAAAACAAAAAAGGAGGTTGCTACTTACGGCCCATCATTCTTTCACTGCCTCTCTGTCTTTCACATGGAAATTGTAATTAATATATAAAGATTATTATTTGAAACCTATGTGGTCATTAACGTAAACTTAAAAAGAAAAACTATTAGGGTAATTGAGTTTGTTGTTCAAGAAATAACATATGTTACGAATATTTATTCCTTTTTCCAAGGAGAAACAGAAAAGTCATTTAGATCGAGTAGTTATACCTCTTTTTATATATTTCGATGATTATGAAACTAGAAATGTCTTTGGTTCTCATGCTAGTATTCATAAGAGGGTAAAAACAGCGAGCGGGTAATAGCTATTTATTTGACAAGTGTGGAAAGTAGACAATCCCCGAGAGTGCGATGTTGGCGTCACGAGCCTAAGTAGACTCTGGAAAGTTGCCGATTTCTGAGCACTAGAAGTTATTAAAATACATCACTAGAGTTTGTAAAGTATGCTACTTTATACCTCTAGAGGTTGTAAAGTAGTCAAAGGAACAATGTAAGGCATATTTCGTTGGCAACCCTGCTACTTCTCCAGCATTTTTTGACCGGTAACAGGTAGTACGACTGACCTGTCTAACATCGGAGCATATTCCGAAAGTCGAATTTGCCTTAGACTCGCTGTGAAATAGCTATTTACTTAACAAGTGCAGAAAGTAGGCAAATCCCAATGAGTGTGAAGTTGGCGTTACACGAATCGATCATTTTCTGCTTCTCACATTTCAAGTACAGTAAGATTCATGTATGCCTTCCACCCCAAACATGTCAACCCAACCCTGGTTTCCATAAGATTTACATGGAAACCATGGTTAAGTTGACACGCCCACGACGAAGGGATACATGAATCATATTGTACAATACTTTTCACAGCGAGTCTAAGACAAGTTCGATTTTCGGAGTTTTTACATTGTTCCTTTGGCTACTTTACAACCTCTAGAGGATTGTAAGGTTCACTTTACACTCTAGCGGTGTAAAGTGAGATCCTCAGAAATCGGCAACTTTCCTGGGTCTACGGACGCACGGAAAATCGAACTTTCCGCAGACGTGCTGTGAAAAAGAATAATTTCATTAAATAATTAAAATTAATAATAAATCAAATAAAATGCAGGTGTTTATAGAAAGTATCAACTGATGAAGAAAGAAAAATATGTTAAAATAAAAAAAATGAGGGAAGAAAACTAACGTCTGACAAAAGGGAAATTTATCTCAAGAAATATTCAAAACGAGTTATAGGCTTGGTAATGAATTATTTTTAAGAAAAAACATTGATTTCAAAAAATAAATTGAAATTTCACAAGTTGAAATACGAGTATTAACATTAATTTCCAGTAAATGGAATAATAAATCTCTACTAATCGAATTTACGGCGAGTCTTATACGATTAGCGCACCATACTATTATATTGTATACTGCATTATCGGGCTAGCAACAAAATATGCGCGAAAAACGTTGAATTAACAATTAATAATTAATATGCTAAATAAATTTCCTGTTCGCATTTGAAATTTTTTTATGTAATCCCTACCGCATACTGGCATTTTTACCCTGCAATATACCATTTCTACATTGATTGAGATATTGAGTTGATAAGTAAAGTACTTTTATTAAGGCTGTTGCAGGAACGTCAATGTGTGTGTGAGACACATCGGTAAATACACAAGGTAAAATTATTGAATTACGCCGATATTTTCGTCTAATCAAAAATCGAAACACCAAGTCTCCTAAGTTTGAGCCTGCTTTCTCTTTAGGACTTGAAAAAACTTTTAAAAAGTCCTTCCTGTGGCCTCAAAAAGTCGACGAAATTTGCCCTGCAGGTTAGAGTATTTTACAGATTTCTGGACCCTCCTACAACAGCCTTAATACGCTTTGTATAGTAAATAAAATAACATGTAAAGTCAAGAAAATTTTACATTTCAATTTCAATTTCTGATTTAATCTTGTTGGAATTCAAGCTCAATGTGAACTTGAACTTCAATTTAAACGAACGGTCAGAATACATTATAAAGCAGACGTATTTTATTATATAGATATATGAAATCGTATTTCTATATCTAATAAATTTTTGTTATAATTACTGCAGAAAAATAGAAGTATATTAAAAATATGGATCACTTGGTATGCGCAAATTATAGAAATGAAAAAATTTAAGATCACTGTAACCTACGTTACTGTCCGTTCCAGAAATGATATGCGTTCTATCGCAGAAGAAGCAAGGCAAGAGGGAAATATTCACGCTCCGTTTGCTTCCTGTTCCCTCGACTTGCACTTCAGCAGAGCTATCTCAGCTCGTTACTTTTGTCGCTAAGTCGTTAAGGTTATACATTGCACTAATGCAATCGTGATACATGAGAAAGTCGTGAAATTAACTTTCAAACTGGTTTTCAAATCTTCTTTGGCCTCACGACAATGAATGTGAAAACTTTTATTTAGTCTTGTAATGTTCTATTCTAGAAAAAGAAGATTAACTGAGGCGAACAGAAAAAATAAGGAAGGTATCCTAAAACCCCTCGCTGATTTTAATGGTTTTGATATCCCGTGTAGATATTCTGTAGCCCGGTGATATCTATCTCTTCCTATCTTTCAGCCTATCCCTGTGTCTGATAATATCTACCTCTTCCTATTCCTAAGTCTATCCCTGTGACTGGTAATATCTATCTCTTTCTATCTCTTACTCTATTTATAGTCTTATACGCATACAAATTTTACTCCTTTCTATCTCTAATTCCATCTCCCTCGCTAGTTTGTATATCTTTCTATCCCTACGGCTATCTCTCTCTTATTAACTTATTAATCTTTATTTTTTTTAAATACATTAGTATATTACGTGACAAAGGGCAAAAGGCGACAATTTCACGTGCGAAATTGTCGCCTCTTCCCATGTCACGTATGCTATTTTTCATAACATCAATTGAAAATTCGACTTTGGATGCCTTCTCATCAGTTGTTTTTTACTTTCAACCCACTATGAAAGCATTGAAAGTCGATTTTTCACTTTTGATGTTACGAAAAATAATATTATATAATAAATACAATCTTTGTACATATGTAACGAAAACATAAATCAGTCCCTCTGGTATGGGGGCCCTAGCCGCAGCATCCCTTGTTCGAGGGAGTTAGTCTTTCTGGTACCTTTGACCACGCTAGTACTATTTCAAATAAAGAAGTCCTGCAATATAGTTCAGGCACTAAATACTTGAATTGAGAATTACTACTTAATTCCCCGACCCGTTACACATACATATTATTATAATCACACCACTAACGTATATAATGCAGAAAAATCCGCATCTATAGGGATGGGAACCCGCGCACATCGAGTTCGCTGTCCAACGCTTAGTCCACTGAGCTAATGAAGGACTTCGGAATTATGTGTTACACTCAACCTTCACAATAACAACGAAATCCAAGCCGGAGGCGTTCCCAATAACAACCAAATTTCTTTTCTGAAATGATATATCAATTGCGCATGCGTCGCATTAACTGCGCATGCGTATTGCACATAAAATAATATTTATTAGCATTTTAAACTGCGCGCCAATAGAAGCCAATCAGATCCCGGAGCGCAACGCACGCGAAGTGGTATCAAATGAGATTTTAGGTCCATGCAAGTTGATATTGAGAATGGAATGCGGTTGTTATTGGGAACGAGTTGAAATTAGGAACGTTGCTATTGGGAACATAGAGTGTATGCTAAAAAATATTATTTCATGTGCAATATGCATGCGCAATTGATGTGATGCATGCGCATGCAAATTGTTTTAAAATCCGATAAAGTGAAGTATTTGTGTACAACTCTTTGTAAAACACATCCCTGTTGGAAGTAAGAAGATAGAAATTCTATCTATTTGAATCTTTTTCAATATTCAGGATTTAAATAGAAAGGAAAAATGTATCCAAATGTATCCTTCTCTATCCATGCCAATCTATTTCTATCTCTACAATAATCTTTTTCCTTTTGAATCTTCATCTTTCTATCTTTCTGTATCCTTCGTCTACCCACGCCTATCCACGTCTATCCACGCCAATCCTTTTCTATCCCTTTTGCAATCCACGGATGCAAAGTGTACACTTGGGAGGGATACAAAATCTCCAAAATCTCTATCCTTTTCTATCTTTTGACTTCCAACAGGAATGATTTGTAGTTACAGTTTACAAAATCCTGTAACCATAATCGTTGACTATCGAAAAATTTCATTGATTTATAATAAATGATTTACCAACTGGAAGATCTAAAAAAAATTCTTACACAATTTTTTCTACTCCAGATGTTGAAACATTTGTAACTTAAAAGTTTCCATATCATGCCGAAATGAAACAATATATATCTATTATTTTTGTATCTAAAACACGAAACAAAATATTCGAGACGATTTTATTTTTCAGTTGTAATTTTTTTTGTAAATTATTATTGTAAATTATTATCATTGTATTATAAACTGTCAATCTAATGTTTATCGCACGATGTAGCGTGCTTATAATATTTCTATAGTTAAATATGTACGATAACTCAAAAAAAATATTTCTTTAAAATAAACTTTATTGTGCCTTAGAATACCAATCGTAGAAGTTTTATACTTTTTGGAGAGATACTTTAATTAGAATTCGATTGAGAGACCTTGATGCCTGATCTTTGCCTCTCTAATTATCGTAAATCAAGGAACACGAGGCACAAGTACATAACTATATCATCACGTATCTACGCTGCTAAAGTAAATTTCTTCCGACAACTGGTCTTAAAAAGTGTATCGAGTCCCTGGAATGTTATGTATTGAAGTACCTCGTTTCTAAAAAGAGTATCATAATAAATACCTCATAATTAATAAAGCAGGGCCGTGTGCAGCAAAATAAATATTTCAGTCGCTCAAAATCATGAATTAAAGTTTAACGTCTATTAGTTTCTTGTCAGTTTTCTCTAAATTTTACTGCGATACGCCTATGGAAAATTTTCTAACTGCTTTAGGCATTATTGTTTTGAAGTACAGTGTCAAAAAATGAGACAACAAAAATTTGATCACATTCTGAGTTGGAGAATCTTTTTTGAACAAATGTATCGAAAATAATATTAATGTATCTTAAGAGTGTGTTGGATCAAATTATTTCTAGTCTCGAAGTTCCATCTGTTCATTTCTACCCCTATTTAAAAAGTCTCTGAAATACACTTGGTTATATTAAACTGGATTTCAGCGTGGATTTTCTCAAAGATTTCCACGTGGATATTAGTGTCTATTTAGATATTTTTGTCGACTTTTTGTATTTCTACATGGATTTAAGCATAGATATCCATATGGATCTTCACGCGGAAATTGTTATAGATTTTTTAAGTGGATTTTCATGGTGGATATTTCAAGTTAGAATCCTTTTCTTCACGTGGAAACTGACATGAATTTAATTTTAATACTTTTAGTATAAAATTAAATAATTAAATTTTTATGATCAAATTTCGAACTATTCGTTTTATGCAAAACATATTAAAAGTAAATATTCTTTCACTATGTAGATAGACGTACTTTTATCTTGAAAAATAGTAGGTATATTATTTTACTTGTATTAATTTTAGATCAGATCTAAGATCAGTTTACTTTGGATAAATGCGCGTGATGAGATTACACTTTTTTCTTATTTTCAAGCAGATAACCGGCCCTGCCATCAGGTGCTTGGAAAACTTGCTCCGCGCACTGAAAGGATGGGGTAACTCGTTTAAGATGACTTTATGCACAGTTTTTCTCTTTGACGTAGTTTTTGTTATATCAAAGAAAAAAATCGAATACATTTTATGAGAAAAAATACACTAATATTTCCTTCAAAATAAGGTTTGGACTAAAATATTCGAGTTCCTTTATAATAAATAATCAATTTTCCAAAATAAAAAACAATTTCTATTACAATTATTTTAGGTACAAAGTTGTATGATCATTTGACATAAAATTGGGTTTGACAAAGAAAACAAGCTATGAATTCGATCTTGGATGCTTCATTTAACTGTATTTATATATGGGGGATTTCATTTCAAGTGAACCCACTTTTGAAATCGATGTCATTCGATCGGGTTCAAACTTGCACAAAGTTTATTCCTATTGATTAGTAGTTACCACACCAAATTTGAACGAGATTGGTCAAAAACTTGCCGAGTTGGAGGGGGTGGAATTTTAACATTTTGGTCAAACAGCCTCTGTTTCAGATCCATGTAACTATTAAACTACGTCATTTAGAAAATTTTGTCCAACACGTTTTTGATAGATTTTTCTTCAATCTTTTCAGAAAAAAATGTTAAAAATTTTTTAATCCAAAATTTGACCGATTTTTTTGAAAATCAAAAGTATTTTTGACTTTTTTTTCAAAAAGGACCCTTTTTTTCTTTTTTTTTGTCTCAAAAGAAAGCTCAGGTCTTTTCCTTTGAGAACTGTAAGGTCCAAAAGTGGGCTGAGACTTTTTTATCTATGAAAATGAACGTCGAGTAACTCGAAACACCGATGAAGCTAGCTCTCGAACGTTGTAGTGTCACCGTTCTCATGATTCCCACTGTAAGTGATGGTTTTCTTGTATTAATGAGTTCTCTCTGTATTGATAAAAGTGATTGGATGCGGTTGAAAGTGCGGTAATTCAAATTCCCCGAAAAGAATAGTTCCTATTTCCCACCGATAGAGGGTGGAGCGATCAGCATTCTCACAATAGAAC
>UCOK01016168.1:0-18503 GCA_900474325.1 Synergus umbraculus
ATTATATATTATATATTATAATATATTATATATTCATCATTTTTTTTAATTCTGTCATATCTGACGTCACATTTCAGAAGTGCGATCAGCTGTCTATAAAATTGAATGAACTATATAAAGAATGAACCTTTTTCTAAAAAGAAAATCTTCGAGTATAATCTGCCAAAACTTGAGGTACATTAACTGAGAGTCAATTAATTCCTTATTCTTTTAATTAAGAAGCGAGATTAAAAAGTTGGAAAACATTTAGGGCCATTTCGCATGTAGCGAAATGCGTGTGCTGCCCACCCTCGTTTACTTTTCTTTCGTGCGTCACAATTAAATAAATCTAAAAATATCCCGTCAATGTTCGCCCGTCTAGAAAAAGTCCTTTCACGGTTTACACAAATAATTCAGTATCGAGAATATAATATAAATATTGAGAAATCAGCTTTTTGTTTTGAAAAAACAAATTAACAAAGAGGACTTCAAAAAAAGCATGAGTAAGTGGCATTCTCGACTTCCTCATAAAACTTTTCTAATTCAACTTTTAATCTTTTTTCCTACATTCTTATCTTCATCATATTTTCATATTTTTCTTTTGCATATCCTGGATGTATTTTTAATGCTATGAAGGATAATATTACAGGAATCGATTGACATTACGAGTAACCGAACTTGTTACAAAATCCATATGGAATCGCACTTTGCGCACTGGATGAAAGTGACATAATTACAGTCTTCTCCATTCCTTTCATCCATCATCATCAATGATATATTACATCACAAACAATGCTGTCTATAAATAAAAAGAAAGATAAAATCGATCACGTGTATAGTGAAAAAGGAATTGGCATCAACATAAAAACATGTAATGTTTTATAATTATAATATATATAATATATAATATAATGTAGTTGTCATGATTATCATCTGATTTTTCATTTTGCAACGTTTTCATCTATTTCTAGATCAAAATTTGAATGTATACGCAAATTATTGCAATATGGCACTGCAAAATGATAATATAAAAACATGATATAAAACATCCAAACTGAAATATCCCTAAAAAACCTCCAAGTATCATAAAATGGAGTTGCGACCAAAAAACATATTGTCCCATTCAATTTTTAAACTGACACTGAAAACCCTCATCTCTCTGAAAAATATTCGAAACACATGAAATTTATGATGATAATGTACGAATTTAATGTCACATTGTAATGAATTATAATAAAACATAATTAGTAAATTTTAAAGGACATCTAGTGACTCTAAAAACGTTATCGTATAATTTACAGAATTTCAAGCAGTTTGCATCGTAAATTAAATTTAATATATATTACCATATGTTTTAGAAATAATATAAAACCATATGAAAATTAATACAGGGTATATTAATATTAATACAAAGTATATTAATTTAAATATGTCTGTACATCAATTCTAAAACATAATGATATATAAAATTGATATGCAAATTTTACCAGTGAATTTTTCACGAATTTTCCAAGTATAAAATAGAGTTGACCGAAAAACATATTGTCCCAGGAAGTGACACTGAAAACCATCTCTCTCAAAAATATTCACAACACATAAAATCTACGATAATTTATGAAAGTAATGTCACATTCTAATGAATTACAATGCCAATAAAACCTAATTCACTTAATAATGAATTCAAGAATCAAAAACCAGGGTCCTTAACCTGGCCATTGTCAACAGACCCGAAGTCATCGACCCAGAATCGACATCAGTCACATCAGTCACATCACCTGCTCTCCCAATGAAAAAAAAAATGTCAATAAAGATATGAGACTCACCGGTCCCAGATTGACGAAACCGTTTCGGGCAGCAACAAAATCCGCTACATGTCGTTCGGCCGGTTCGCGCATCTTCACCAGAAAAGTGTTGGTGAAGACCTCGGCCTTGACTTGGTCACAAAATCCCGCGAGGATGACCAGACAAAGGCCGAGGAGACAAACGGGCCGCCGACGGGCCATCGTTATTGATGTAAAAGGGTTGAAGCTGCTGTAATCAGCATCGATAGGGCGGCAAGAACTGCTGGTGTGATCCTTTGATTTGCCAGTAGATCTTCTGAGGGAGCCGGAGTCTTTGAGGCTGCAACTGCTGTTATTGGTAGCTGATGCTGCTGAGGTGGTATTGATGCAATGAGTGGCACGATTATTGGATAAGACGCCGCGGGTTCTGATGATCGATGATGGAGTTCGCGTGATCGCAGGAGGAACACGTGCTGTACCCATGCTCTTCCGAAATCGACTGCGATGTCCGACCGCCACTCTCAACTCCAATGCCTGCTGCAGTCTTACCAAACGTCAAGATCGAAGGCCTCCCTCGAGAAATAAGGGTTGTCTTTTTCCCTCACCCGACCCAATGACGAGTCGAGTAGCCTCTTTTCGCGTTGCGCACCAAAAACACTCTCGCTGCATGTCGCATTTGTCTCCATGCGAAGCTACTGATTAGCTGTTGATGTTGATGTTGCTGTTGTTCGGATTTTCATTTTTTCATTCTGAAGAGTCGCTGATCTTTGTCGCTTTGAATAAACAAAGGGATGAAGACAAAGGGATGAAGACAGATGTAAAACAAGTGTCTAGAAAGATGATGAACCTTCTTTTCTTGAATTTTCATCCCTCTTTTATCCCTCATTCGTATATTATATATAAGAAACTGCGGAAAATCAGCTGGTGCATGTTTTCTTGAATAAGGGTTTTTATTGGCATGAAAGGATGTCTGATTTTTTTTTGGACTATGTATTTTGAGAGGGGAATACGTGTAACGGTAAGATTGTTCATACCAATACGGGCAGATGACTCATGTGGTAACGGCGTCGTTATCGTGCGTCGACGCATGACGTCACGCGCCCTATTGATTCGGTTAAGGCATATCAGCGCCAAAGGATGTAATGGTAATGGTTCATGCACGAAGATTGAACAGATTGCATAACGTTTTAAAGAAGTATGGGTATTGTTAAATGATCAAGTTTTTAGATTTAGTTTATTATTATAGAAATTAATATGATTTCGTTTCGTTTATTTTATATATAGGACCTTTGGTATATTTCTCGGTCTGGGGTTATTATTGGTTGTTTAGGGAAACTAGCAGACCAACAGGCGCGCTACGCGCACGATTATTTATTTATGTAGTTTCTTACAACTTCAAGTCGTGAAAAAATCAATGAATTTTGCTGATTCAAATTTAGAGAGTGGGTTTGAAGCAACAATGTATCTGAGATTTTAGACACGTTTTATTCAATTTTAATTCGTTACATTACTTTTTTTACAGAGGTATTTCAATGCCGCTTGAAGTCAAAAGGTTTTTCAGGATATTTGGCGGAATTTTATACATAAGGGAATTTATGAAATTTCAAGAGAATTTTTAAAGCTAAGGAATTTTAGGGGATTTTAAATGTTTTATAAGTTTCTAAGAAGTTTATGAGATTCCAATGAATTTTAAGGGACATTAAGGAATTTTAAAAAAAGTTAAGAGGTTTTAAGAATTTTAAGAGATTTTGTGATTTTTAAAAGATTTTATAGAATTTATAGGAGTTTATAGAATATAAAGAGACTTTAAATGTTATCGTAGAATTCTAAGAACTTTAATAAGTTTCTGGGAATTTTAAGATAATTTTATTCAGGGGTTTCAAAAGAATTTGTAGAATTCAAAAGGATTTCGAAGATTGCAGTAAAATTTATGGGATTTTATGAGATTATTCTAATTATTAAAAGATTTGTAGAATTTTTAAGGATTTCATGAAATTTGATAAGATTTCTAAAGATTGTAATAGATTTTTTTAAGGTATTTTGAAGGTTTTCATGAAATTTTATGTGATTTAAAAAGGTTTCTGAATGTTTTAAGAGATTTCAAAAGGTTTCAGAGAATTTTAAGGGATTGCTTTAAGAAATTTTAAGTTTTATAATAAAATTTTCAGGAATTTAAAAAGAAGTCAAGAGATTTTTAATAATTCTGAGGGAATTTCTAATTTCTAAAAGATTTTATAGAATTTTCAGTATTTTATGGCCTCTAACATGATTTCTAATAATTTTTATTGATCTTAGAGGATGTAAAGAGACTTTAAATGTATCGTAGAATTTAAAGAATTTCAAGAAATTTCTTATAGGAATATTAAGAGGTTTTCACGAATTTAAAAAGATTATAAGAGATTTTTATGAGATTTAAAATATTTTATGATGTTTAAAAGATTTTAAATTTGTTAGGTAATTTTATTAAGGGATTTCAAAAGGTTTCAGACAATTTTAAGGGACTTTTAAGGAATTTAAAAAAAAAGTCAAGAGATTTTAAGAATTTTAAGAGATTTTATAGATTTTTTAGGATTGCATGGAATTTAAAGGGACTTTAAATATTATCGCAGAATTCTAAGAATTTAAATAATTTTCTGGGAATTTTATGGTATTTTTATTAAGGGATTTCAAAAGAATTTCTATACATATATGATTTTTAAAATAATTTGTAGAATTTAAAATGATTTAGAAGGTTGTCGTGAAATTTAAGGGATTTTATGAAATTTGATAAGATTTCTATAGATTTTAATAGATTTTAAACGTTATGACATTACAAGAGTTTTTAAAATAAATTTGTAGAGATTTTTGCTAATTTTAACTTGGATTTCACGAGATTTATAATTTTAATGAATTTTAGGGATTTTTAAGGGATTTCAAAAGGTTTTTGGGAGTTTTAAAAAATCTTAACGAATTTTAAACAATTTTGAAGGTTTTCATGAAATTTTATGTTATTTGAAAAGATTTCTGAATGTTTTAAGAGATTTCAAAAGGTTTCAAAGAATTTTAAGGAACTGCTTTAAGAAATTTTAAGTTTTATAATAAAATTTTCAGGAATTTTAAAAGAAGTCAAGAGATTTTTAATAATTTTAAGGGATTTTCTAATTTTTAAAAGATTTTATAGAATTTTCAGAATTTTATGGCCTCTAACAAGATTTGTAGTAAAATTTTAAGGGATTTTATTTTTTTTTAATTATTGTAATTTTTTTAATTTTTTTTTTTTCTTATTTTTAAAAGGTTTGATAGAATTTTTAAGGATTTCATGGAATTTGATAAGATTTTTCTAAAGATTTGAAGATATTTTAAATGTCATAAAATTACAAGAGGTTTTTAAATGAATTCTTAAAAATTTTTTGCTAATTTTAACTTCAATTTCAAAAGATTTCTGATTTTAATTGTTTTATGTGGATTTTTAAGGAATTTCAAGAGGTTTTTGGGAGTTTTAAGGAATATTAAGAAACCTTAATCAATTTCGAAGTTTTTCGTGAAATTTTAAGTAATTTCAAAATGTTTCTGGATATTTGAAGAGATTTTAAAAGGTTTCATAGAATTTTAAGGAACTTTAGGGAATTTAAAAAAAAGTCAGGAGATTTTAAGAATTTTAAGAGATTTTGTTATTTTTATAAAGATTTTATAGAATTTTTAGGATTTCATGGAAATTTTAATAAGTTAATAAGTTTAATATTTCAATATTTTATTCAATGTTTTAATATTTTAATATTTTATTTTATATTTTAATATTTTAATAAGTTTCTGGGAATTTTGTGGTGTTTTTATTGATGGATTTCAAAAGAATTTCTATACATATTATATGATTTTTAAAAGAATTTGTATCATTTTTAAGGATTTCATGAAATTTGATAAGATTTCTAAAGATTTTAATAGATTTTAAATGTTATGAAATTACAAGAGGTTTTTATGCATTTTTAGAAATTTTTGCGACTTTAAAATATTTTAAACGGTTTAAAAGAATTTTAAGGAAGTCAAGAGATTTTAATATAATTTTAAAAACATTTTAAAAGAATTTTGCGAAAATTTGTGAGATTTCTAATATTTTTAAAGGATTTAATGATTTTTAGAAGATTTTATAGAATTTGAAGGATTTCATGGAATTTGATGAGATTTCTAAAGATTTTAACGGATTTCAAGAAGTTTTTGTGAGTTTTAAGAAATCTTAACGAATTTTAAGGTATTTCGAAGGCTCTTCTGAAATTTTTTTGCCTTTTTTCTTGAGATTCGAGAATTTGTGTTTAAAGTATACTTTTCAGGGGAATTTTTATATTTTTATATTTATGGGATAATTATTATGATGATCGTTTTTTTTCTTATTACAAGAGGGGTTAAAACCCCAAGATAAAGAAAATTCACATATAAGAAGTCAAGTTCTACTTCTAAGTAGTTAGGGTCAACGTCTTGTCAGCCATACTTTAATATGAATGTAATCTTTAATAAGTACAATTTGTACAATATTCTCGTAGTGATATATCGTTCAAGTCGTAAAAAAAAGGATAAGTAGAAGGAAAGTTAGCCTATAGATGATTATTAGAAGAAAATATTGAGAATTCTTGTCACGAAATCGGATATCCTGCAAAAAATTCCCTGTTGCTCTGGACGACTATGAGCCCTTTTCAATGTCGCAAAATTTGATTGTATATAAAAGAACCATATTTATAGCGTCACAGGAAAAGAATAATATTGCTTTAGAAAAATATTCTTGAAAAGATTTGAATTCAGGAAACTTCTTCTATGATAAAATATGTTTTAAAAATGTTTATATCTTTTGAAACAAAATTTAGACATTTTTGAAAAATTTACAAGGGTAGTATAAGAAATTCTTTAATATAAATAAACTTTTTTTCTTAAGCATACTTAGAAAAGTAGCTCTGAATAATAGAAAAGAATAACAACCAAGTAGAAATTTTTTTAACATTTTATATTTATATTTTTATATTTTATATTTATATTTATTTTTTTATTTTATTTTATACTTATATTATTTTTAAATCGCGTATATAAGCGATTTAAAAGTTTATAGAAAATATCCAAGAGAAAATATAATTGTATAATTATAATTATAATTATAATATTATACATTTATATTTCAGGGTTCTACTTTAATTATTGTATCTTTTTTTTTCCTTTTGTCAGTGTTTCATAACGCTTCCGACATCCCGACTGGGTTTCGTTACGTTAGCAGCGTAGACGTCATAAGTGAAAGATGAGAATGTCTACTTGTTTCAACACAGGATTTCTAAGTCAGATTTCGTTACCTCCACGAATTCCCAAGAGGAAAAGTCCGCCCACAAACTTTTACGAAACTTAAATCATCCCTTTTTAAATAGATAAGAAAATTAACTGATACGAATCTTTTGTCTTTTTATATTAGGTATACCTTAATATAAAATACCATCTTACATTTTAAAAAGAGAAACTTGAAATTATGATCGTAAAATTAATCATAAGTGACGATCAGAGAAAATTCTTATATTATGTATAATCAGAGTATAATATAAATCACAAAAAAAATCAATAAACCCAAACGACAGCTTTGGCCTTTTATTTATAAATCCAATCTTTATCCCTACTTTATTTTTAAATTAAGAAGAAAACTAATTTACTTAAAGTTCTATCGACCTTAAGGCCATGTAAGACTTACCCGATCCCTACCTTACCGACATTTTTTTCTCTGCAACGATATTTCTACATTTATTGAGATATCAAATTGAAAATTTCTAAAATTAAAGCTAAAGCATTAAGGTACGTTTATCTGGTCATAAATATTTAAATTTATAAAAAAAATTTTTTCAACAAATTTTTTTTATTTTTACAAAAATTTAAGATCAGATAAACATACCTAAGCGTAGTTTCTTGAACTTTAGAAATTTTCAATTTGATATCTTAATAAATGTAGACGTAGCGTTCTAGAGAAAAAAATGTCGGTAAGGTAGGAATCGGGTAAGTCTTGAATGGCCTTAAGACCAGATAAACATATCTTGGCATATTTCCTTTAATTTTAGAAATTTTCAATTTGATATTTCAATAAATGTACAAGTATGGTTGCAGAAAAAAATGTCGATAAGGTAGAGTTTACCTGATCCCTATCTTACCGACATTTTTTTTCTGCAACGCTACATCTACATTTATTGAGATATCAAATTGAAAATTTCTAAAATTGAAGCTAAAGCATTAAAGTACGTTTATCTAGTCTTAAATTTTTGTAACAATAAAATAAAATGTTTTGAAATAATTTTTTTATAAATTTCAATATTTAGGACCAGATAAACGTACCTTTAGCTTCAATTTTGGAAATTTTTAATTTGATACCTCAATAAATGTAGACGTAGCGTTGCAGATAAAAAAATGTCGGTAAGGTAGGGATCTGGTAAGTCTTACATGGCCTTAAGGAACACATTCTCATCAGAACTTCCCGAAAAATATTCATCCTATAAAAAAATTGACATCAGGGGATTTGTAGATCTTTTTAAGATAAATAATTATGTTTTTATCATTTTCTCTGTAACCACCCCCCCTTTTTTTTTTGCTAAAAATTTAAATTTTCGATTTTTCAATAAAATCCAAAAAATCGTTATGCCAATCGTATAGGGCGTTAAAAAAGAAACATTTTTCACCTATATAATTTTTTTAAATTCGTACTTTTTGGCTTTAAGGCCATGTAAGACTTACCCGATCCCTACCTTACCAACATTTTTTTGTCTGCAACGCTATGTCTACATTTATTGAGATATCAAATTGAAAATTTCTAAAATTAAAGAAAATATACTAAGGTATGTTTATCTAGTCTTAAATTTTTGTAAAAATAAAAAAATAATTTTTCAAAAAAATTTTTTTTACAAATATCAATATTTAAGACCAGATAAACGTACCTTAGTGCTTCAATTTCAGAAATTTTCAATTTGATATCTCAATAAATGTAGACATAGCGTTGCAGACAAAAAAATGTCGGTAAGGTAGGGATCGGGTAAGTCTTACATGGCCTTAAATTTAAATTTTCTTTTTTATTTTTAAATTTTCGGAATGATATGTCTGACAATCTTTGTTTTATCGAAAAAAGTGATAATGATAAATTGTTATACTTTTTAATTACTACAAATATCCGTAAATAGAATTCCTAACTTAAAAAAAAAAATTTTTATTTTCAAAATGATCCGCAAATTTTTTAATTTTTGTCCAAAATGGCTGCCTAACGAATTTGTCTCACTCACATAAAATGAAACTATTGAATTTTGTAGTTATATTTATAATTTTTTATTTTATGCAAAAAGCATAAAAATGAAATATTTCTTCGCTTTATAGATAAACTTCTATTTCAAATAAAAGTTCTGCTACAGAACGAAAAAATATCTAAATTTAATATTTATCAAGTAAAATGAATATTTCAAACTGTCAGGCTAAAATTGGATCCAACACCCTTAAAACTTTCAGATGAGATCTTGAATTTAAAATTTTTAACTTTATTTTATGCTTTAGTTTATTCTTGGAAGTTATCGAGCTAACCGAAAATTAAGTTTTTGGCGCGAAAAATTTAATCTACGCTTAAGGACATGTAATACTTTACCATAAGAGCAATTTAGTTTACCCAATTATAGATTCATAATAATAAATATTTTTAACTAATAAGAGTCAACAAACCTTCGTGTACATGAGAGGAAGGTTTATTGACTTTTATTCGCTCAAAATATTTATTATTATGAATGTATAATTAGGTAAACTAAATTGCTCTTGTGGTAAAGTATCACATGCCCTTAAGGTCATATGACTGTTATCCTTGAGAATCAAGATCTCTAACTAAATCTATAAAAAAGTAACAAATAATTAATGAAATAACGGCACAGCCTTATTTATTATATTTTCTATATACATATTAAAATATCATCCTTATGTCGCGTCTTATTTAATCGCTGACCCAGTGCGACTTATCTATCTCTCCACATTTAATTAAATTAAATTCAACGAATAATTTTATACAGCAAAAACTGTACAATGATAACAAAAATATGCCATAAACATTTGCTACCTTGCTCTCTGGGTTTTAGTGAATAATTCCGGAAAACTTAATTCCCATTTGCATAATAATTGATTACGAAAGATTTCTTTGTTGCACAGAATAATTCACTTTACAAATTTACGCCTTGAAAAAAAACTTCAAAATAAGAATCCTTGCTGTGATCCTAATGAGACGTTAATCTTAATACAAACTTATACCATTTACAAAATAATTAGAGAATCCGAAAACTTGTTTTCACGTATTTATTGTTTGAAAACTAGATTCTTAATTAAGGCCATGTATCAGTTATGCGACCTCTAACTTACTGGCATTTTTTTCCTGCAATGCCAATTGTAATACAGCTGAAAGTGTCTAGAATAAAAGGAAATATAGAAGTGTATGTTTAGCAGGTCCTAAATTTGAGTGTATTTACTTTAATTTTAGACATTTTCAACTCGATATTTCAATAAATATGGATAATTATAATTAATACAAGGCCTTAAGTGAAACTCGAGCATTAATATTTATAATAAGAAAAGTCACTAATTGTGATCACATGGTGGATGTGATGATGAGACACGTATTCATTTACCATCTCTGATTTAAATTCAAACACTTTCTAAACCGCATCATTCCCATTCTCATCTCTTGACAGATTTCTGAATTGGAATAATGCTAATGGAATTTATAGTCTTCGAAGACAAAAGCAACCTTCGTTTCGCTTCCAGCTTCATTTTCGCTTCAGCCCTCTTCCTCTCGATTTCTTGTGGGGTGCAAAGAATTTCTTCCGACTGAGTTCTTCTTTGGTCTTGAAGTTTTTCCATGGATCTGTTAAGATTAGAGGTCTGAGAATTATCAAAATTATTTCCAATGTTGATCACATTCTCCTGGGAGGATCCAAGGGCCTTGTTGCTCGAATTTCCTAAACTCCTATTTAAAGATGTATCGGAATATATCCTACATTTGAAAGACTTACCAGTTAATTTTCGTATATTCTCTGTACTAGATTTACTTTTCGTTTCTTGTGTGTTCTTATTGGAAGCAATGGAAGTTGTTGGGTCATGGAAAGGTTCAGAGAGACTCTTAGTCTTGAAAAACTTCCTAGGGGAGACTTGAGATTCAAATTTCTTATCGTTTTTTTGTACTAAATCATTTCCAAGATTCTTAGCTACGTTTGTGTAAGCGTCATTATGCAAGTCGAAGCTTTTTGTTTTTGTGAAATTGTTATTTTGATTCACGGCTTTCTTTGAATCTAAAATACTACAAGATTTCGTGGATCCAAATTTAACGCCTGTTTTATTACCTGTATGAAAGAGAGATTTTTTTGATAAAGGTTCTGTTCTTTGCAAGTCTTTGGTCTTGGACTGAGGGGTTTCTACGGTTTTCGATATTGAACTCAAATCATCTTCCATAAATTGCGACAAACATTCGTCAAAAGAATCATCGGGAATCATGATACATGTGTCTTTTTGCACTGGTGGTGGCTTGGAGACTTCTTTTGTCTTTTCGAGTGTAACAGTTAACAAGTTCTGTATGCCTTCGATTTTATGGATTCCCTGATTATTACTGGCAGTTGACTTGTTCTCTTTGTTATGAAAGGACTTTGAAGAAGTGGCCTCTATATTTTTTTCCTTAGCAGGATCGAAAAATTTCTTCTCAACTTGTTGACTAATACGCAACATCGAATCGTCTATTTCATCGTTAAAGAGATCGTCAAGATTTGTAACGTTTTGTTTCTCGGAAATAGTTTCCATTCCTGTTTCGTCGACGGGATAGACGAGTCTCAACTCCATTTCATCGGAAGTTTCTAGATTCTTTTCTGTATTAAAATGATTCTGAGATTCAAAGTGCCGATTTTCAGTGGTAGAAGACTCAGCCTCGTTTTCCGGCTTCAGACTGGCGGAGGGGTGACTAAATTGTTCAAAGTTCGCCATAAAAACATTTGCATCGCTTTCTTCCTTTTTGAGTTTCACTTTCAAAGGAGCGTACATCAGAGGAGAATCTGAGATTCGTCGTTTTTGCAACTGCGCTGTTCGCTTTGGTGTCCTAATCACGTCAGTCACGTTACTCTCCTCTGCGAACATAATTCAATCAGAAAGTTATTCCAGTATTACTTTATTGAGCTATATAGAAGGATTAAAATTCAGACCTCGGAATTCAATTTCTTCATTTTACTCAACAAATATTAAAATTAGATATTCTTCCCCTCTTCAGAGAGACTCATTTTTCAAATATAAGTATGTGTACAGATCGAAATAATGTTTACTTTTAACACTTTTTGCGTAAACCGAAGAATTCAAAATTCAACAATTTTTACAACAATGATGATTTTATTACCTTTAGGGCTATTCCAGTTCCAAATCACTTCATTTTGTTGAGTACAGGGTCCCATTATTGGACTGCAACGGTGATCTATTTCCGGAGATTCTTCCACATTATTAGCAGAAACGCTTCCATTTCTAATTGGAGTGCTATGGCCACTCCTTTTATCAAACCGCCGAACCGGTGTCGTATTTCCATTGCTGCTTGTGCTTTCTGTAAATAAAAAGCAAAATTTACAGTCGAATTTTTCAAATTTCAGTATTATTTACGAGTGTTGAACCCAAGTGTTAAACTCAACATACCATTCTTCATTTTACTCAACGAAAATTATAGATAAATATATTCTGACTCTTTAGCACTAATTTTTTTTCAAATATAAGACTGCATACAGAGCGAAAAACTATTTAATCTCGATATTTTTTGCATAAAATAAAGAATTCTAAATCTAACTTCAAAATTCAATATTTTCATTTTACTTAAAAAATATTTGAATTAAATATTTTCTCGCTCTGTGCGCATAATTCTAGTTAACAAGTGATTAATTCTACAGAGGGAAAAAATTCGAAATTTAATATGTATTGAGTAAAATGAAGAAATGGAATTTTTAGATTAGAACTTGGCTCCAAAACGATTTATGTATTGCTATGTTTTATAATTAAAAAGATTTAAAGCGCTTAACGAAATTTATAAAGAGAAGCTCAAATTTAATTTCCAGTTTAATCGAGTTAGTAGATAAATGTATTTAAACTATTAAAATCATCTAAAGGCCGAATTTATTTCAAATCACACAGGCTCCAAAAGATCACATCATTAGAATTATCTGAGGATGAAATATATTATTTTTTAAAGGATATTAGACGAAAAGTCTTTCACCAATTTGGAAGAAAATTGTGTTTGACATAAGTTATGAGTTTTGAGTATTCAGGGTGGCTAGAAGATTTAATTTTTCATTACAAAAAAAAAATTGTTAACAGTTCAAGTAATGATAACTTTGTCAATCAAAATTTTATGTCAGGTCGGTGATATATAATTATGTCGTCTAACGGTCTAAAATTCTTTGAAAAACTTATGTATTATAGAAAGTATTATAGAAAGGAAGAAATGCATAAGTTGTTCAAAGATTTGAAACGATTTGAAATGAATACAGCCTAAACTTTTTAGATCATTGGGTTTTCTAATAATTTACAACATTAGCTAAAATAAATTCCACTAACATTTAGCGAATGTATCTTATAAAAATGTCAACAAAGATTAAATAAAAATAACGTATTCTAACCTCGAACAATCGTTGACAACTTACCTTCTGATCTAGACGAATTTTGAAGTTTAAATCTAAATTTCGAAGAAGAGGGTCCTGGTTTATATTTAACTTTTCTCTGCTCACTCATAATTATGGAGGAATACCACTTCACCGCACTCAAATCGTTAATTATGTATATTTATCTATCTTCATTTTGGAGCAGAAGTTAGCATATTTACTAATTTCATCGAGAAATTAAACGCACATAACGCAAAGTAAATGAACTCATCACAGTAATAATGAATTCAGACAAAGATATGTATTATACAGAATTAAAATAATATTATTTCCTTTGACAGCAATTTAAACTCCAGGAAAATTGATCAAAACGTTTTCTGGCGCTAAAACTTTCATTTTTAAAAAACAAAGAGTAACTTCCAAGTTTAAATGACCTGAAAATTACGAAAATTACCCATTGTTTACCATATTTTCCAGACATTTCTTGGTATTGTTACTAACCAATCAGAATGCTGATTAAGGCCTGAAGTTGTAATTTCAGACTCTAGAGGTCGCTACTGTTGTTTCTTAAAAAAAATTTCTTCTTTCCGCTCGATTGCCTTGGTTTGACCAATAGATGCATTTCTTATCTTCTTCACGTTCATGCGATTGGTCAGCAGTTTCTTTGCCGATTTTCTTGAAATTCAAATCTTTTGTGTCCAGTGGCGGATTGGGTGGCGTCACATGGATCCGGAAAGCGTTGCGTTTTTGCGTCAAACAATGGGAGTGAGAGAGATGGACTAATACGACTATCTCTCTCACTCTCCTGGTTTAACGCAAAAACGCAACGCATTGCGGATCTATGGGATGTCACCCTAATAGCCAAAATACACACTCGCCGAAGTGTCGAAACGTTTCCGCGTTTACATAAGAGTAAAAGAGATGGAGAGTACTTATTGTCCAATTTTTCATGCTCTATCTCTTTTACTCTTATGTAAACGCGGAAACGTTTCGACACTTCGGCGAGCGTGTATTTTGGCCATTAGGGTTCTGGAGTCTTCCTGCTAGAGAAATTCTCCCATTGGTCAATTTAATTCGATTTTGAATCGCGCGCCAGATTACAGTCAATTGCAGAAAATCTCTAGCAGGAATCAATATTTAGTTTCTTCCAATATGGAAGTCAAAATGTCCTCCGTTTCTGACAAGAAATAATTACACGCTATGTTGGGACTATAAACATGAGTTTTCGAAAAACTGATGATCAAGCGCACCTTATTCATTTCTTCTCTCTATTTTTTGCTATCAAAAACCTCTAAATTTTCCCTCTTTTGCCTTTGGCAAGGCAAATTCAAATCCACCTGAAAAGTTGACAAAATTAGACAGGCGCGCAACAAGTGTCTCAAAACAGTGGGTGTCGGTAGCCACCCTACACATTAAAATTCAATAAAAAAAAATGAACAGATTAAAACCCCTCAAAAAGTGCATTTATTGTGGAATTGTATTATCCTTCTAATAATTTCGACATACATGCATATTGCAAGTAGGTATACTCGAATTACTGCTAGGTGTCTTAACCCTGTTAAGGTGCCGTCCCATGTCGGCAGAAAACGCAAAGCAGAAAGCAGAAAATCATAAGAGTGAAAGAGACAAGCAGATTTTCTCTCTCTTTCACTCTAATGATTTTCTGCTTTCTGCTTTGCGTTTTCTGCTGCCATGGAACAGCACCATTATTGTTGCGCCCCTGGGATCTGAGTTTTTCTACATGAGAAATTTTCAAATTCCATCAGTCTTATAGCCAAAATACACGCTCGCCGAAGTGTCGAAACGTTTCCGCGTTTACATAAGAGTAAAAGAGATAGAGCATGAAAAATTGGACAATAAGTACTCTCCATCTCTTTTACTCTTATGTAAACACGGAAACGTTTCGACACTTCGGCGAGCGTGTTTTTGGCCATTAGGGTGCCGTCCTATGGCAGCAGAAAACGCAAAGCAGAAAGCAGAAAATCATTAGAGTGATAGAGAGAGAAAATCTATCTGTCTCTTTCACTCTTATGATTTTCTGCTTTCTGCTTTGCGTTTTCTGTTATCATAGGACGGGACCCTTAAGAGAATATGAAGTGGCTCATATTACCCGGTATGCCCATCCCGCCCAAAGGTCTACCCTAATATAATATTTTGTAGCATTTTAAGGCTGTTGGAGCGACGGAAAAAATGTTATTTTTTACTTTAGATTTTAAGGCCGCAAAAAATACACGGATTTAAGTGCCGTTTGACAGTGAAGTGTTTCTCGATGTGAAAAATGGGGGTTAGTATCTTTTTTTTTGAAAAAAATGATTTGTTTGGCTAAAATGGAAAAGTTTTGGCTAGGGTTAGGTTTTAGGTTAGGTTAGCCGAAACTTTACCATTTTAGCCAAATAAATTAGTTTTTTCGAAAAACAGATACTAACCCCCATTTTTCACATCGAGAAACTTTCCCGCCAAACGACATTTAAATCCGTTTATTTTTTGTGGGTTTAAAATCTAAAGTAATAAAATGATACTTTGCCCGTTGCTCCAACAGCCTTAAATTGCGCGCAAATAGCAACCAATCAGATGCTGAACGCAAAGCGTGCGCAGTGGTTATCAAGTAGGATTTGAGAAATAGGCACTTGAGTACTTGACATTTTAGAGAAAAATGACGACTTTTGGTTTTGGGTGAACTTGAAATTTGGGAAGTTGACATTTGAGAGACTTGAGTGTAACTGGTGGTTAATATTGAGAAAGAAATAAGGTTAATATTGTGAGATCATTAATGTTGCAATTATTTATATTGAAGAAGTCGAGTGTAAAACAATATTTTTAACATTTTAAACTGCGCCTATTGAGGGAGTCAAGTGTATTTTTCAATTAGATTATTACTTTTATGAAGTAAGCTCTTTTACTTTTTTCTAATTATTGACGATTTGCCATGGATTTAAATCTAAAACATTCTGGAACCAAATCTGGAAGCAACAATGATTGAAAGATTCTTTAAAATAGACTGTTTATTTTTTGTAAGAAAACCACAGTTTATCGGTTAGATTTAGCGACACGTTCAAGCTCGTCTTTCTTTTTAATAGCGTAAGAGTTGGACGATCCCTTCGCAGCATTAATGAGCTCATCTGCCAAACATTCTGCTATCGTTTTGATGTTTCTAAATGCTGCCTCACGAGCTCCAGTGCACAAAAGCCAAATTGCTTGATTTACACGACGCAGTGGGGAAACATCCACAGCTTGACGCCTCACTGTTCCAGCTCGACCAATTCTTGTAGAATCTTCTCTTGGTCCAGAATTGATGATCGCAGTCACCACCACCTAAATGAATAAAAATGTTTAACTGCTTTTTTTTCGACGCTCTTAAGGCTGTTGGGGCAATGGAAAAAATGTCATTTTTTTACTTTAGATTTTAAGACCGCCAAAAATACACGGATTTAAGTGCCCTTTGGCAAGGAATTGTTTCTTGATGTGAAAAATGAGGGTTAGTATCTATTTTTTTGAAAAAACTAATTTGTTTGGCTAAAATGGAAAAAACAGAAAACTAAGCCCCATTTTTCACGTTGAGAAACAATTCGCTGCTAAACGGCACTTAAATCCGTGTATTTTTTCCGGCCTTAAAATCTAAAGTAAAAAAATGACATTTTGTCCGTTGCTCCAACAGCCTTAATGCGAGAGCTATCAAGTTAATTCGGATAACCTTTCAAACTGAATAATCTACTAACTACCATTTGCTATAGAGGCCACTTTCCTTGCTTAAATGATTAAAAATAGTCGACTCTATGGCAAATACTTGTTACTAGGTTCCTACATTCGACAGAACAGAACCTTAAGGGTGTTGGAACCAAGTTCTAATTTACAAATTCGATTTCTTCATTTTACTGAACAAATATTAAATTTAGAAATCTTTCCCTCTGTAGAATTAATCACTTTTGAACAAGAATTATGCGTACAGAGCGAGAAAATATTTAGTTCAAATATTTTTTAAATAAAATGAAAATATTCAATCTTGAAGATAGTTTTTGAATTCTTAGTTTTATACAAAAAGTATCAAAATGAAATATTTTTTCGCTCTGTATGCAGTCTTATATTTGAAAAAAGATTAGGGCTAAGGAGGGAAAAATTATTTAACTATAATTTTCGTTGAGTAAAATTGAGAATGGAATTTTGAGCTGAATATTTGGGTCCAACGCCCTTAATGTTATGTAAAAACTTGAGAATAAAAGTGAATCCAAGACTAAGCGAACCTGAAGTGGATTTTCTCCAGTGAGAAGATATATAATCTCGAACGCGTGCTTTACGATCCTGACGGCCATAAGTTTTTTTCCGTTATTTCGTCCATGCATCATCAAGGAATTCGTCAATCGTTCGACGATTGGACACTGTGCTTTCCTAAATCTCTTAGCTGCATATCTTTGAGCAGAGTGTGGCAGGTACTTAGCATGCTTTTCCTTTACGGCAATATAATCCTGTAAGGACATGTCATTGACCTGGACATCTTCGCAGTTCCAACGACCGAAAAGTTTAATTTCTGGGAGTTCAGCTGATTGGGGTAGACTCTCCGTCACAGGTGCGATGTCATCAAACGTGTCCATCTCCGTCATGGTTAAACCTAGAATTTTTGTATTATTTTAAAAACCCTATATTATCTCCAATATTTACGAATTTGATTATTAAGGGGGTAGTGTGGTTTATAAGACTCACAAAATCAATTTTTTTTATTACTCGAAAATTAACGCGAAAATGAAACGCGTTTTCTCGACTTTTCATTTTCATGATTTTTCTAAATTGGCGTGTATGATTGCAAGAAAACTATAGATGACCAATCAAAATGAGCGAAAGTTCTTTCTCTTCAGTATTAAGGCTGTTGCAGGAGGGTAAAAAAATCTGTAGAATACTCTAACCTGCAGGGCAAATTTCGTCGACTTTTTGAGGCCACAGGAAGGACTTTTTAAAAGTTTTTTCAAGTCTTGAAGGGAAAGCAGGCTCAAACTTAGGGGACTTGGTGTTTCGATTTTTGATTAGAGGAAAATATCGGCGTAATTCAATAATTTTACCTGGTGTATTCAACGACGCCGGCCATTTTGTCCATTGCTAGGGTGACCAGATGGGTCGGATCAAAAACCGGGAC
>UCOK01016174.1:0-11586 GCA_900474325.1 Synergus umbraculus
AGAAGCTGGGCCAAGAAAAGATCAAAACGCATACATGATTGAAAACCTGACAGAAACGCTCACAGCTAAGAATGACGATAGTACAACTGTTTTAAATTGGGATAAAATAAGTGAAATATCTTACGACGAAGAAAAATTTGTATACTCGGAAGTCAGCAGCGAATGTGACTCGCTAGATGCAGAATTTTCAAAATCAAAAGATGAGTTCGACATTGAAGATTTGCAGAAAGATTCACTGGATCATCAGATTTTACATGAAAATCGTTGTAATAGTTTAAATGTGACGAATGATCAAGTTATCATAGAATATCAGTGTTATCATACCGAATACTACTACCACAGAAGATGAAGATTTCAAGGACTTTATTTTTTATGATTCTCGTAAAAACCGAAACAATTCAAAAGAAGAAATTTTGAAAAAAATTACGTCCATGTAATGTCCATGTGCATGTTTGGGCACATGCATATCACATTAGTCTTGTTGCCTTAACCGCACTTTTACTAATTTTGAGACTCTTTTTCCAATTAGAGTTACCTCTTGATGCACGAACCGTGATGGGAACACCAAGATTCACAGAAATCTCGGAAATAGATGGCAGTCACTATCACCATTTTGGCTTAGAAAGAGCCATCAAGGCAATAATTCGTGAATATAAACGAAGAGGTATTCGAGTTAATCATATAAAATTACTCATTAATATTGACGGGGTTCCAACTGCTAAATTTTCAAAGAAAAGTTTTTGGCCTATATTATGTTCAGATATAAATTTAAACAAGGTATTTCCCGTTGGAGCATTCTGTGGATACAGTAAACCTAGCAATCCTAATGAATTCTTAAAAGCTTTTGTAACAGAGGCAATTAAAGTATGTAAAAATGGTATGAACGATGAAAACGGTAAAATAGCAATGAGTGTAGAAGGTCTTATTTGCGATGCTCCAGCGAAATCGTTTGTGATGTATTTGAAAGGACATACCGGGTTCGAGAGCTGTTCAAAATGCCGCATACATGGAGAATATCACGTGCCAAAAATAAGAAAAAATGGTAAACGAAGAGGAAGGATTTGTTTTCCCGGAATTGGACCATTCCACTTAAAAACAGATGAAGATTTTGCACGTATCGTTTTTGACGTCTTTGAAGCTGAGGATGAAACGATTCTAAAAACAATTCCAGAATTTGGATGTATATCTTCCGTACCATTGGACTACATGCACTTGATTCTATTAGGTGTTGTTAAAAAGCTGATTACTCTATGGGGAACAGAACCTTTGAAAGTACGATTAAGTGCCACTGATGTCAACAAAATTTCTAAAACGTTATTAACGTTACGTTGGAGCAAGCCAACCAATTATTCGTGGAATCTAAGATCATTATTAGAATACCATTTCTGGAAGGCCACTGAGTCCAGAACTTTCTTGTTGTACACAGGACCAATAGTTCTTAAAAATATTCTGACAGAAGAAATCTATTTCAATTTCCTATTGCTTCACTCGGCTGTAACCATACTAGTTAGTGAAAGACATTTTCATATAATCGAAAACATAGATAGTGCTCATGAAATGCTAGAATATTTTGTTAAGGGTTTCACAAAAATCTATGGAAAGGAGTACGTTTCTCACAATGTACATAATTTATTACACATCTGAGGTGATGTAAAAAAATATGGAGCACTTGACAAATTTAGTGCTTTTAGGTTTGAAAACTATATGTCAACTATAAAAGAACTGATAAGAAAAGGGGATAAACCCTTAAAACAATTCGTACGTAGGTACACGGACATGGAAACTGTCGATCTTCTAGAAGACTCATGCTCCCCATTTAAGAAACATTTAAAAAAACCTTACAATAATGAACCACTAACACATGAGCGCAAAAATGCAGTACAGCAGTAGGAGAGAACAGGGCACAGAGGACCGGCGGGGCACAGGGGTTCGCTTCAATAAAATTGTATTTTGTGGTACGATCTCTTCGTAATGGCCGTAATTACATTCTTTAGTGACTATTTCAGTTTGTGCCAAGTCGAGACGCATTTTGAATCAACGCTTTTGGAAAAAAAATATAAAAAACGAAAATTCAAGGAAAGCTTATAAGAAACTTTCATATACATATAGCCTTCTAATTTGTTTATAAGTACTTTCATTGTTGAAATGTTTATTAAGTATATGTTAGTCTTAAGTTAGCTTACTTTTTGTCGAAGTTTCGTTACCGAAATTTTCGATGTATTAAATGTAGGTTAGCATTGTTTATGAATTGACTGTGGGGGGAGAGAGGACCAGGTAGTGCTGGGGCACACAGGACCTATGCAAATTGCGACTATGAATTTTATATCCTCACTGTTGATAAAATATTTTTATTTATTTAAATATTTTTTATTTTAGATGGTGCACATACATCATGATGCATGTGCTGCAGTAGACGAGAAAGACGAATATAAAATTTGTTTGAATTGTTCTTAAACATTGTATAATAAAAAAGTTCCTTAATTTTTTTCTGTATTTCTTTTTTTAATAACAAAATAAGTTTAATAGTAAAAATTTTTATTTTATATATGAAGTACATACGCGGGGCACAGAGAATCTGCAAAGTCCTCTGTGCCCCGCGGGCTAGGGCACAGAGGTCCAAAATTTTTTTTCCAAATTTGCCATTATATACGCGAATTAAAAATAATAATGTATTCTAGCAAAGCGTTTATCGAATGTAGATAGTTTTTGTAATATGTACACCAAATTTCAATTAAAAGTACACGGAGAAAATTTGTGCGGTAATCATTACCGAAAGTTGTGGTGAAATCCCGTTATCGTAACATTTCAGCTTTCTTTCGTCTAGTATCAGTATTGTTTAATAAGCTTTTAGGAGCATATGATGAATGTATATTAAAAAATAAATATTATTACTGTAATTTTTCAAGTCGCGTAATTAATAGGTGGAAAATAATGATTAACGTAAATACTGTAAAAGGAGTGAGGAAGTATTCAACATAGAATACTCAAGATAAATTGAAAATTTCAAAGCAGACGCATTCAATTTTTCGCATTTACTTTCGTGAGCCTTTACAGAGCTGGACTGGAACTATTACCGTGCGTTCGGTAAAGCTACCAAGTGTACCTATATGTCTAAGAACGAACTCGTATCAACATCCCGCCTACGAGCCCACGCTTGCCGGTTCAAAGTTTTAAATGTTTATAAGGAATATAAAATAAATTGTTCTCATCTTTCACAAATTATCTTAATATTTTCCACCTCTTCCTATAGTTATAATTTAATAATAAACTATATTCAGGGTGCACAGTCTTCCCCTTATTTTGAGAAATTCCTCCTTTTTACCCTATTCTCAAAAAACTTCCCCTTTTTTAATTAAAAATGTTTTTTCAGTAAATTTTCTAAACCTATACGAAGCATATTAAGCAATCTATAACGGATTTTATAAGACTTTTAGTTCCACAACATTGGGAAACAAAAATATCCTTTAAAAACTGGTTTATACGTCTAGAAAAATTAAATTAAAGTACCTATATTTATCTACTTTTCAAAATTGATCCAAAAATCATTAAAAGTTCAAGATGTTTATGTATTATAATATATATAATAAAAGTTAAAAAAGAAATTTAATTATGAAGTTTAGTTGTGAAAATATAAAATTATATTTTAGTTGTAAAAACTAAAAAATGGTTTTATAAATCTATATTTCACACAGACTTATCAAAATTGTCAATTGCATTAAGAGGAACGTGTAAAATAATACTTATAATTAATATGCTTTGTGCAGATTTAGAAAATTTACTGAATAGAACATTATAACTATATAAAGATGAATAATAATATAACATTTCCTTAAAATACTTTTTTTTCTTCACTTCTCTATGAAAAAATTATTGTTTAATTTTTCCCCTATTTTCCCCTTTTTTGTAAAAAAATCACCTTATTTCCCCTCTTTTCAACTCATTTTACGCTGTGCACCCTGTTTATTATTTATTATTGCTTTTGAAGTAAATTAAAAAATTAGAAATGCAATATAATATAAAAATTCGTTCATTTTGAATATTCAGAACTTCAACCACATGATATTTTCGTTCGCCCCTGTTATTTCTTTCTCACAAGTGGTGATACATTCTACTGGTTAGTATATAAGGACGATTCAAATCTATACTCTCAGCGTAGTGCGTGCGATTCGTCGAATATAGCCATATAGTTTTATATATGTATACTCTAGTTTAGCTTACCATTAAAGTTGTATGTATAATATATAAGGGTATGATGTATATGTATTTGTAAAATATACATACATTAATACCCAGATTATTTTTTTTCTCTCCACGCTGTATCTACTAAGCCGTGTGGTACTGAGTACCGCACGATTTGGTAAATTCTCAAGTTCAGGAGCCTAAACTTTCTTGTGATTTAGTACAGGACGTTCTCATGAGCAGTGCGGTACTCTGTACCGAGAGCTTGGTAAATTTTCATACAATTCCTTTTACAGTGCTGTACGTGAAAATTTACCGAAATATCACGATATCCGAATTTCACCACAACTTTCGGTAATGGTTACCGCAAAAATTTTCTCCGTGTACGTGTTATTTATAATTATATCAACGAAAGAACGTTAAGCGGTCCTCTGTGGGGTCAAATTTTACATAAATATAATACATTCTCTCTGATGAGAATGTAAAAAATACGAACGAAAATTTAACTTGAAGCAAAACATCGCACAATATGAAAAAAAGTGTATAGATTTATCTATACACTTTTTTTCATTTTTATCAATTTTCAAATTGTTTTGTTTTGAACGCTCTACATGATTGATATAAGAACATTCTGAATTTTCATGAAAATTCGAAAATTCAAATTTTTAGCCAAATAACGCAAGATATAGAGAAAATTATAAGAAACATAATTATTGGTCTGAAAATGATCTATAAATTCGCCCTTGAACATTTTTTGATAGAATAAGTAGTTTTTGTTTTAAGTGTGAAAATTATTGTTAAACAGAACCCACTGCGAAGCACGAGGTTTAAATGACGTTTAACTAAAATACTGAGCGCCAAGTCCGAATACCCTGATGAGAATGTGTTTCTTAAGATCGACAGAATTTTAAGTAAATTATTTTTTCACAATACGTCTGCGGAAAGTTCGATTTTCCTTGCCTCTATAGGCTGAAAAGTTGTTGATTTCTGAGCATATTTCGTTGGCAACCCTGCTCCTTCTCCATCATTTTTTGATCGCTAACAGGTAGTACGACTGACTAGTCAAATATCGGAGCATATTCCGAAAATCAAACTTGCCATAGACTCGCTGTGAAAAGTATTGTACTTGACATGGGAGAAGCAGACAATCCCCGATTCGTGTGATGGCATCACACGCCTTCGGCTAGTGACGCTAACTTCACACTCACCGGGAATTGTCTCCTTTCCACAATTGTCAAGTAAATAGCTAATCTTGTTCATTTAAAACTAATGTAATTAGAATAAAATTATTTAGCAGCAATAAAGGTTGGTAAGCGAGTGCAAGTGCGCGAAGCGCAAAACGCGGAGTGCGAAGCGTAAAATGTAATAAGAATATGCCCGCGAAGCAAGCAGATTTTGTTCCTGAATTTAATCAATTTCACGAGTTCGAAATACGTATTCACTTTAGTTAAATGTATCCAATACAAATAAATCTTTCAATATGATATAAACGTGAGGCAGACGAAAAATGCAAAATCTGCCTATTGTCAGGAAAGTTTAGATCTCTTTACAATTTTAATGAACAGAACATCGATTGAATCTGTGTTTTATTTACAATACTAATCGCAGCTCAGTCACAGCGACAACGCTGTAGTGTACGCGGATTATTAATATTCCGCGCAGGGGTAATTCAAATTTATGGGGACTGCGCCAATAATGGCGCTGTTGAATTATTGCGCGACCCTGCATGCACGACGGGCACAAGGGCACCGAGCACATGATCTGTTGAAATTCTGGCTAAAACCAGCTGCGGTTGATCATTAATGATACAAACAAAACAAAAATGTTCGTAACAGAGAAGACGAGCATTGATTTACCTGTTGGAAAACATCCCTCATATTTTATAAAAAGAATTTAAAAATCACTTTGTTAAATACTTCAAATTAATAAAAATTTATCTGCAATTGGAAAAGATAAATAAAATGCAGCAACTGTACAAATATGTTCCATAACATTTGACTTCAACAAATGGCAAACTCTTGAAACTGACAGTAAACATGTTTTCCGCGTTCATATTACAGCACTTTTATGAACATTTTTATATGAATTTAGACTGGAAAACACGTTACGAAAACGTTACGATCCAATTTCGAGAACAATTCCATAAAGTTAACAAAAAGGGAATAGAAGTATCAATCGAGACTGCTGATAGCTCTTTTAGTATCGTTTGTGGGAAACATTGGCCTGGAATTAAATATCTGTCGGACATACTAAGAAAAAATTATATCTAACTAATAGAAATAAATCTGGCGTTTTTCGGGATTTAGAGAAATTATATCTTTATGCCATTTTAAAAGTTTTTCAAAAAATTTCATGGAGGTCTTTAATGAGTTTAGGAGATTTTAAGTAATCTTAGAGAATCTAAAGGAAGTTTAAAGAAACTTTAAAAGATTTTTAACGATTGGCCTGCGCGCCACGCGAGACGACCAGCTGCGAGAGTATATGGGTAGTGCCAACGAAGAATTCGAGGAAGAGAGTATATAAGACGCTCACACTCACCAATTCAGCTCAATTCACCGGGAAGTAGCTCAGTGTACTGAATACGTGACCAGAGGGCGCAACGATAGCCACCTATCGAGTTAAGGATCGCGTCACCGATCGGGCGGGGCGAGAGTTCTACCAGCCGGCTTCCCCTACCACCCGTCGGCTACTCATTACGTAATCGCAAGTGCTTAAAAGCAGCAAATCGACACAATTTCGATCAGTTCGCCCAGGAGCAGCAAGTCTGCACTCGGTGAAACTCATCTGGTCTCTCTGCTAGCGGGCTACCACCATATCAGAGCGACCGGGACAAAACCTGGACGTCTTCTTCAGGAAGATCCACTAGGTGTACGACTGGCAGGTACCCCTACATCCGTGCGCTCAGATAAAGGATACGTCGGCTCTCGCCGACCTATCTTGGGTCAACCTGGGGATGACTTCTAGGACCTGGGGGAATTAAAACATCCATACATTCCTATTCTAAAAAAAGAAACTACCTGATACCTGACCAGCGGGCACCCCCATGGCCAGTTATTAGACGAAGAGGGTACGCCAGCCCAAACCTGGCCTACCCCTGGTTCACTCCTGTCTCTCACAGGCACTGTCCTAAAGAATCTGCCTCATCTTTTTCTCTCACCGCTCCGTACCGCATACCGTTTATTAGAGAGAGAAGGATTCAGGAGATAACACCTGTTTCGACCGCTAATGATACGTGACTTACGTAAACGTCACTAACTACTATAAGATTGTTATTCTAATTCTATTATTCCTTTTCTAAAAACGACATGCATTTCAGAACATTTCATATTGCGTTCCTCATTATGTGTTACCTTTTAGCTAACTTTATGCATAGTGCGCTAACCTTATTTGTTCAAATCAAGGAGAAAATACCAAAACTGTCTGATTTAGGTAAGTACTTTACATATTTCATTTAGATGTCAGTACCGTGGCATTAGAATTTTAATTTTTTGTCCTAATTTTTTGTCTATTGAAGTAGTAGTAGAAATACATTACAGGCTTAATTCTGAACATAATGAGGGAACAATAGTGCCCAAAACATAGGTTTTAAAGCATTTTTAATTTTTTTTTAAATTTGAATTGTCAAGATCACAGTTATCTGAGAATATCAGAAACAGTATTTTTACGAACCAATAATTTCCTAAATGAAAAGAGTGTCAAAATAAACAATTAGGAAAGCTAGGCTGGTCGGAGAGTTACAGAAAAGAAGAAATAGAAAATCTATTTCCTTTATTATTTTTGCGGGATAAGTATATTCCAATCCTCATCCGAGGATAAAATCTGTTATCTGATGGGAGGTTAAATAAATAAATAAATTTGTTTATTTGCAAATTAAATCAAACAGATATATTCTAAAACCCCCGAATTCAGTTAACAATGTTTCCCCATGTTTTGGACAAGTTGGTTATATATATATTTCTTTCGATTCATAATAATACAATTAAGAGATTAAATATATAAAAATTAATTAGGAACGATACAATTATATTACTTTCCTGTTGTAGGCTTATTCTCTACCATCAGGGATGAAGCGGAGCTACAATCGATGATCCGTTTCTTCCCCAGTGGGCGTTATTTATTTATTTGTTCGTTGCCTTATTTCGGGCAACTCTAGTCCATAGACAATTGAATTCACATTCACTCGTCACGTTCTCCCACGCTTCACGAAATTATTCTTTATTTACACTAAAATGACACAAATGGCTTTTAACCGAAGCAAGTGAGAGCAATTAAATCTCAACACTCCTTCTTGTGTATTTTAATATAAATAATGAATCCTATTTTCTAGAATATGAAATTCCCACTCGTTTTGAGATTCGAATGTGAAGATCTTTCTAGTGTGACTTTAAGTTGATGATTTATTTATTTATTTGAGCTCACCGTTCTCGAAGCAGAAATTGTTCAATTTCCAGGAATTTCTCCAGCACTAATACACTTAATATCTTAGTAATGTACTCTTCGATGCGAGTGTAGAAGTTAGTTAACTTCTAGGAATCACTACAGTCAATACTCACTCAAGCTAGAAATTTATTATTCAGTCCTCTAATGACATATTTTCCTAAGCAAATTCCCGCACTAATAAATTAACTCACTTTTATTGGGACACACTTTTCTGAATGCCGTATTCAGCTACTTAGGATACCAAAGGAATCTAGTTGATGTGACTTTATCTTGCCGAATGTGTCTTAAAATAATTTTAAGAACTGGAGTCCTTTGTCCTCAAAGTTGAGTAGAATTTTGAGGTTTAACGTCCCTCGTTCAATTCGACTCGACTTTCAGATTCCTTCGGGACATTTTTTCGGCATTGTCGTAGAAGCTCGACGTCTAGCTTCCCTTTTCGCGAATACTTCCGGGCCACCCGACAGGAGAGCGCGGTTACGAAATGAAACTAAGAGACGGGCACTGACTTTTGATGTTTAATAAATTTCAATATGAAAAGAGACTTCCGAACTCGAAAAGGAAGCTCGTCAGTATCATCTGCCAAGAGCAACTAAGTTGTCTTGATTTTATAATGCCCAAAATGGGTGTGCTATCGGTTGATATGGTGGGAAATTTCTGAGAAGTCAGGAAATTTTGATTGGCTAATAGATATGAGGTGATTTGAAAGACCAAAAGAATTTTGGTACTTGCACTTTTGTTCGAATAACGCAATTTGATTGTGCTGCAGAAATGTGAATTTCTGTTGGTAATTTGATCGAGGGCAAGAAACCCATGATCGGTGGGTTGCTGAACTTGTATTTGAAATTGATTCTTTTTGCTGTGCAATAGAATCTGAAGTTAATGAACTTTTAATATTGAACATTTTGCAATATTCCAATGGTATTCGCTTATTTAAAACGATTTCCCAATTCTATTTTTCAACTCAGTATTATTTGAGTGTCTATTAAATAGAATTTAATTTATCAACTTTCTACTGCTTTAATAACGCACCTCAGAGCAATCACTACTTGTATGCTTGATGTTTGTGTCCGTCTCTTTAGTTGAAGCTGTAGACGCATGCTTCTTTCTAATTCATTCATTCCTTATTTTTAAATCATTATTTCTAACAATTTATATTCATAATTCTTAATTATGAACATTCGCTAGTTTTTATATTGCGAAATTTAATTCAGATTTCGAGGCTTGCTTGGATATTTATCGCCGAGGCATTGCGTTAGCAGCTCGGGTTACCGATGCCAGTGACCTCAGAAAATATTCTTTATATACCTATTTTATTTATTCAGACTACTTGCGAAATTTAAAGAAGCAATCTTACTAACGTGAAATAAAAATATAATATTAATATTTATAATAGAATTAACAAAATTTTATACAAAATTAAAAATGAATATTTTCATAGGGCTGATACGTAACAGTATTAGAAAGAAGCAACTGCTATCCCTGTTAATACACTTTGAAAAATATAATTATAATTTATATACAATTAACTGAAAATTAGTAAAATATTTCTTATACTAAGCATATATAATTATTAAAGTCATGTGCAAATTTATTTTGTCCATATTTCATTCAGATTATCAATTTATTTAAAGTAACTAATTTTTTAAAAATATATAAATTATGTTTAGGAATCACAAAATGTATTACACCCAATTCAGTTTCATGTGATTCAAATTGAGGATAATACATTACACGTAAAACCAATGTAACTATTCCTAACTTATGTTTAGAAGTGGATTATAATTCAAACAATTTAATGCGCAAATTTCGTGAAGGAATTAGAGTGAATTAAATGCGCTTCAAATCTATCCCGTTTTATGGAATACGAGAGAAATGTCATTAACGCCATTTGACTATCCAGATAAAGCCATCTACCCTTTATCATTTCTTCTGAATAGTTAAGATGAATATTATTTTATGATCAGTTTGATTAAACAGGCACACAAAAAAAAGGTCTTGTTCCCGGAACCGGACTAGTATATACTTATGTTTTTTGGGTCGCTGAATCCGAATCCGGTGTCCGTTTGTCTCACTCAGGACAGGTTTAAGGTCAATTCAAGGTCCAATCCTGAAAAAATAGTCAAATTGATTCAAATTATTATTTCTATATGTTTTTGGGATCGCTGAATCCAAATCCGATGTCCGTTTGATCCGACAGAATTTCGATTTGGAATTCCCGCCGAAAATCAAAGCGAATTTTGATTAAAAACAAGAGCATTTAACCTTTTTCGGGAGTAAGTCTTATTTTAAAAAATAGATAAAACTTTCTTGATTAATGTATGGTAAAAAAAAATCCGATAAAGTAGTCTTTATTAGAAGAAAATTATATTTTTACGCTTTTTCCCATGCATTTTCTTGAATTTCGGGCAACTGAACAATCAGCGCCACCCTCGGCGTCATTCAACTCTCATGACATTTTTATATCATGAACCGGATAGTAAGAGTCAGGGGGCTGTAACTTCCCAACCCTTCTCAACTACGTGTCGGTAACATAACCTATTAACATATTTCAGGACAAAAGCATTAAAAAGGTTTAAACTAGCTGTGAAGTTGTATCAACTTTTGTGTTCATTCAATGAGCACTTTGCTTCCTGTAAGCAAATATGATTTGCTTCCTCATAGAGGAAACATTAAGCTTCGATATTACTTGTTTCCATTTATATTTCCAGTTATATTTGAAAAATTCATTTTTAAAAAATTAATGAAGCATTACTTTTTTATTTTTTAATGAAATACATTAATCATATAGGTCAATCGATTCGTCTCGACATAAGGAATCTTCATTTTCCTTACGTCAACTCAAGATTTTGATTATTTGAAAACATAGAGCGAAAAATTAACTTTCAAAATTATAAATAAACATAACTTCCTTATTTTTTAATGAAATGCATTAATCATATAGGTCAATCGATTCGTCTCGATGAAAGG
>UCOK01016179.1:0-12376 GCA_900474325.1 Synergus umbraculus
GTTAAAGATCTACGCGCCGATATTTCTCTCGCATACGACATGCGCGATCTATTTATGCTTGACCTATCCATAGTTGGTTCCCTATCTTCCCAATCCACATTTTGTGCTGTTTCTCTAACATATCTAGGTTCTATATTTTCTCTTATCGGGTTTCTAATTTCGGTTCTATCCTCACTAAATTCTACTAACCGAACCGATTGCCTATCCTCTCTCTCTTCGCTCGGATCGTTATCTCTTACCCTTACGTATTCGCTTTCTATATTTTTTAAATAGCTATCCATCGCGTCCCTAGCTGCTCGCATTTCCTCTAAATCTTCTCGGGTCAGTCTGTCTTTCAGTCTTAGTTTGGAGTAAATTTTTTGTACACTGTCTGTTACAGTGTCTCTGTTAGTGTTAGAGTTCAGGCCTCCCCCTGGCCTTGAGCTGTCAAAGTCTCTCTCCATCTGTCTCTGAATATTTGTCAGAGTTTGAGTATTTTTCGGAGTTAGAGTCTTTGGAATAGCACCCTGTGCTCTCCTTTCGTTTAGGTCTGAGAGTCCCGAATAGTCCCATTCGAGAGTTTGGCGTTTAATACTAGCGAATCTATCTTCCCTATTTCCTAACGCCCCAAATGACAGGTTTTCCTCATTTAAAGTAAACCGGTTTCCTACTTCTGAGGTTCTATTTCGCGAAAAACCCCTACCTCGCGAACTAAACCCTTTATTTCCTAGAGGAACTTCTGTATTAGTCGGCGTATTTAAGCTCTCAATATCCCTAGCTAGTTCCTCTAGTTCCTCACCTATCACTTGACCCGTCAGCCTGCGCTCAGTCTCCGCCATTTTGTTTTTCCCCTTCCCGGACCTAAGAATCATTCCCCCTGATGCCATGCTATATTGGACTCGCGATTACGAACTGACCGATTCGATTTTATTCACCACCCGGTAGGCAAAATTTTATTAACTTTATTTTTAAATATTATGTCGGCACTCAGGTGTCCGAAATTTTAGTTTAAATTGTCGAGGGACGTTTATTTTTAGAGATACCGCTCGGACTAGGCGATGAGTCACCCGCTTGGACCCTGCTAAACGCGCTTCACGGTCACTTCCCCCTGATCGTTACTACTTTCACCGAATTCAAACTTTCTAATACGCTTCCCTCGCGTCACTTTTCATTTTTACGAATTTTTCTAACACTACGAATTTTGACCCCTTCTTGGGTTTTTCCTACGCACTTTACACTGTTTTCCCCACGGCTTTTTTAACACTTTTTTACATTTCGAGTTCTCGTTTTCCTACTCGAGCAACACGAAACTATAATCCTTTTTTGGTTCACTTTAAATATTTTGCCTTACCAAAGACAATCAAAAATTATTCGACGAAGGTTACACTTTTTTCACTTTCCTATCTCCCTGAAAAGCGAAAAGACATACCGCGGAAAAACAATCCAATTTCACAACACTATGCGATTCTCCAACAACGACTTATCTTTATTCTTCAACAATTCTTCTCCCCCAGGCAGTTTTTGAGGATTGTGGGTTTTTTAGTTGGGCGCCAAGTATGATCGGGATTTGATTATGCATTTATTGGGAGGAAAAGGGGAAAGGAACTGCCATGTGGGGCGAGAAGAAATAATGCCAGAATTATTAACGAATGTGGAACACTTTATTTACCGTAACTCCGGCACGAAATCCCAAAAGTACAGAAATGGAATCGTTGTCACGAAACTAAGTATTCTCGCAGCTGAGATATCGGCGTGCACTCACTACCAGGTCCCACGAGAAAGAGAGCGAGGTGGCCGAACGACGATGTGCAGCACCGCTGCTCGCCGGTTCGGGTCCCGCCCCCAAGCCTGCACTCAGGCAACCAAAGTAACAGCCATGTTACACATACTACTGCATTTATTTGTTTAATATTTTTAAAAAATACGCAATTTCAACTATCAAAACAAATAGACCAATCACCATCTATCCACCAGGAAAGTGGGGAAAGCATGCGCGGTGTTCTCATCCCCCTTACTTACGCGTTGCCTGACAACGAGAGGTTGTGCTCCATCCCGTTAATTTTTACGTCTATGGTTTGCATCGAGTTGTGCTAATATTTTTAATTTTTCAAAAAATTACGTTTTATTATTTACATTGCAGGTATTAGCATACTTTACCGGAAGCCCATCAAGCAACCGCCAAATCTGTTTTCTTTCCTGAGTCCTTTAAGTCTTGATGTCTGGATTTATATGGCAACCGCTTATCTTGGTGTTTCAGTTCTTCTTTTCATACTTGCCAGGCAAGTACGAAGTTTTGAAATTTGCATGGCGTTTTGTTGAAAGAAAACATAATTAACTTAGGATCTACAACTATTTTCTTACCACTTCAGTTATAGGGAAAGTTAAAGCCAAAAAAAATAGAGATCTAATTGTTGAGCGGCGTTACGGAAGTGAGAATCGAAAATTTTGCTGCTAGGTAGTAAACTTGTGACGTAACATAAGGATGTAATGTAAATTTATCCTTGCCTTTCTCATGTCAACATGCTATGACAAAGTGAAAAAGACAAATATACGATTAATGATGATAGGGTTACCATGTTCGTCTTTTTTGTCTCACTTACTCTGAAATCAATGACATCGCATTCTCTGAGTCAGTAAGACAAAAAAGACGGACTTGGTAAACCTAGTGATGCAATCGTCAAATTTATCATAAAATATTCCTCTCATCTACCTAAAAGCACAATAACAATTAATTTGAAGAAGAAGCATTTATTTTGCAACATTTCATATACAGAGAAAATCTTGGGTGAGCAGTGTTATGAGCATGTGCATGGAGACAGTCGTAGCACCAAAAATTGGAATCCCAGCACAATTACAAATTTGGAGCACGCACTCTACTTCTCAGCTTGAGCAACAAGAAGCCCCAATTCGAGTGTGCGGCGGCATCATCGCGTCAGTAAAACAAAAATTTGACATTTGGTTACCCAAATTTGAGCGTACCCCAGCAATAAATTAATGGGTGACGACAGGTGATACTAAGCTACCAACTGTGGTTAACTATCTCAACCAAGATTTTCTCTGTGTAAATTAAATATCTAATGAATAAAATTGTTAAATATTTTTTAAAAACATTACTACTATAAAGAACTTAAGTAATAAATTATCTAATTTGGAACAAGACTAAATATGGAAACTATAAGTAGTCGTTAGTTTCCATAATTATATAGGCTTGTTGAATGGTCGTCTGATACATCAGTTGAAAGCTTATCAGAAAACCTAACAGCGTTGCTGAGATTAAAGAATTAGAAATTCTATCTCATTTAATCACTAAGACAGAAAGGGATAAAGATCGTTTAACTCTTTGTATCTCTTGCTTATCTCCATTTACCCTCCTTGTCAATCTCAATTTCCTCTATAGATGCGGATTTTTCAGTTTTATGTGTAGCAGTAAGATAAAAATCATATTTATGTACAAAATAATGAATTTATAAAATTACTATGAGTTTTTAAGATTTGAAATTAATAAGTTTGAAACTAAGAATAGAAAAAGATTGAAAACGGAAGTTTATAAATATATTCAGATTGTTTTTTAAGAAATAAAATGAGAAATAAATAGATAGGATAAAAGAGAATGGATAAGAAGAGGTAGCTTTTTGTAAATGCGAAATCGATTATTGAAAAAGATACGAAAGTTCTATGTCTTTATATCCCTTTTCTTCCAGCAAGGAGCAACATACTGAGAAAAAAAGATGTTTAGCGTAGATTTTTAAAACTTAGATAATAACTCATAGCATCGTAGTTGAAATCCGAAAAAATAGGCCGACTTGAAAATTTTTCACCTTTTTTTTAGCCGTAAATTGTTTTAAAAAAATGTTAAATATTAATCAATAATTATGATTTTGGTTCATGCCATGAAGACAAATATGGGGTATTATTCATCAAGTGTACCAACCTCAGAATTCGACTTTTTCTGTTTGAACTCAAACTTGGATAAACTATAGTCCTACTACGTACAACTTTAGAAGAAAACGATTTTTTCGATTGGATACAAATTTACCGAGATAGGGGAAGGGGAATTTTTCGAATTTTTTCGATTTTGTGTGGCTTCGTGCTACTTTGAAGGTATTAAGCTCCTTTCTTATGGAATATACAAAATTTTTTCCCAAATGTTTTTGATAGCTTTTTTCCTGGTTTATCGAATGGTTATAACCATTATTTAAAAAATTAAAAATTTGACCGATTTTTTTGAAAATCAAAATATTTTTGACTATTGCAGAAAAAGGCATTTTTTTTGGTCTCAAAATAAAGCTTAAGTCTTTATCTTTTGATTCTGTAAATTTCATGTTGCCATTTTTTCTTGTTTTCGAGAAATTAAATAAAGAGTAAAGCGCCGCGCCGACGACGCTCGACACTGCTGGGCTTCTCGCTTGGCGGAACTTCTTCTGACTCATTTATCGTATCAATTATGAATATTTATTATTTATTAAATTGCACCCTGCATTTTACAGGGTTGAGACTATCATTAAAGTTTTCTAATGCCTGCATTACAGTCATTACAGGGACGTAATATTAAGGGGCTATGCTAGTTTCTCGGGCGAAAAAAACAGCAATTTTTGAAGATTAAAAAAAACAAAACTACTCTTTTAATCTTTCTAGACTTTTTGCAGTATATTGTACATGTCTTCATGTATTTATCATAAAAATTTTATCAGAAAATATTCATTCAAAGCGGAGATACAAAGCGAAACGCAAAGGTCCTTTAAAAAAGTTGAAATATGGGTGACGGTGTCAGCTATGCCAGGTTGCTCGAAAAAAAGAAAAATTTTTTTTAGTAAACTACATGAGTTTCTCTAGAGGATGGAACTCTAGCTTTTGAAAATATGAAAAATTATAAAAATGGCGTAGTTTTGAAACAAAATTTCAAATTTTGCTTAAAAAAACACTCGTTTTTTGTTTATAAAAGTTGTAATTTTTTATATAACAAAAAGTTGGCGGTCCATCCTCTGTAGAAACATATAATAAAGACTATGTAAAAATTTGAAGTCGATTGGATGATTAGTTTTCGAGCTACACCGTCACCCGATTTCAAAAATGCAGTTTTGAGAAAAACGCATTTAAAGTTTTCAACACAGATTTGATTTGCGGTCAATTTTCCCTTCCTATTGCGCGATTTGTTGACCTGTTTTGCTCTGGAGTCTTTTTTATGGTTGTATGAAAGTTTTTCACTGATTTTAAAATTTATTTTAAAATGTTTTTTCGTTTGTTTCCTAGCCCACAATTATCTTAGCGCTAATGAACAGTGCCGTTTTAAAGTGCTCCTATTTAAAAACTATTAGAGATATCGGTTTACAACTTTGGGTACTTATTTTCAGGATAATTAGCTATGGATAAACGCAAAAAAAAAAAGAGTAAAATCGATTTTTTCAAAAAGAGAAACTAGCATAGCCCCTTAAGGAAATAGATTTCTATCTAATAAATATATTGTAATACGCTAAAATAGTATTTTTCCTTAATATTAAGTCCCTACAATGAGTGTAATGCAGGCATTAGAAAACTTTAATGACAGTATCAACCCTGTACAATGCAGAGAGTAGGGTACCGAAAAGGAAAAATCGAAAAGACCAAAGAAATTTTTTCTTTTTAAGTAAATGAGAAAGTTAAGAATTTGCAAGCAATCAGAAAAAAGAAGGGAAAGAAGGATTTGTTTAAAATAGCTTATAAATAAAATCGAACTCTACACCTAACGCAATAAGGACGTACACGATGACACTACTTCCACGTATTACAATATATTTATTAGAGAGAAATTTATTTCCTTAATATTACGTCCCTCCAATGACTGTAACGCAGGCTTTAGAAAACTTTAATAACAGTCTCAACTCTGTACAATGCAGAGAGAAGTTTAATAAATAATAAATATTCATAATTGATACGATAAATGAGTCCGATGAAGTTCCGCCAAGCGAGAAGCCCAGCAGTGTCGAGCGCCGTCGGCGCGGCGCTTTACTCTTTATTTAATTTCTCGAAAACAACAAAAAACGGCAAGATGAAATTTACAGAATCGAAGGATAAAGACTTAAGCTTTATTTTGAGACCAAAAAAAAATGCCTTTTTCATCAATAGTCAAAAGTATTTTAATTTTCAAAAAAAATCGGTCAAATTTTCAATTTAAAAAAAATGGTTATAACCATTCAATAGACCGGGAAAAAAGCTATCGAAAACATCCGGGACAAAATTTTGTATATTCCATAGGAAAGGAGCTTAATACCTTCGAAATAGCACGAAACCGCACAAAATCGAAAAAATTCGAAAAATTCCCCCTCCCCTATCTCGGAAAATTTTAATCCAATCGAAAAAATCTTTTTCCTTTAAATTTGTACCTACACGGAAAGAATTTTGGTACAGTAGACGTACCAACTAGAACACCAGCAGTGCCAAACGCTAGGATGAATCTTATCCACTCGTTTGGGGCTTCTCCTGTCCCATTTTAGTATAGTAGACGTCCTACCGTCGCGCAAGCGCTATACCAACTATACTTATCCCTTACTTTGGTCAAAGATATTATTACAGTAGATACGGTGCTGGTCTAGTTGCCCGTGACAAATGTAGTTAGCGCGGTAGTCTAAAAGTAGCAGGCTACCTAGAGATTAAAAATTCTCGAGAATTTAAAATCGGGTAATATTACCGAGAATATTACCACGAATATAACCAAAAATGAGAACTTATCGAGAATTTAAGATTTTAAAATGCTTTTAATAATTTATAACATTTAATTTATAGGTGAAATAGATAACTTTACTTCATAGAATAATTTCATAATTTAATACGCTGCAAAACAAGGGCAAATAATATATTTTCTCAGAATTTAAACATGTTGGATCGAACCTCTAACCTTCAAATTCGATTGCTTCATATTTTACTTCATAAATATTATAATTATTATAATTAGATATTTTTTGGCTCTATATAGGTGTTCATTTTTTAAATAGAATTGTGATTACAGATCGAAAAAAATCTGTAATCTTAATCATTTTGGAGTAAAATGAAAAAATGCAATTTTTAGGCTAATTTTGAATTCCTTGTTTTATGAAAAAAGGATTAAAAGTAAATATTTTTTCGTTCTATAGACACATTTTTATTTCAAATCAGAATATTTCTAAGAAGCGAAAAGATATTTAATTGTAATAATTGTTGATTAAAATGGGGAATTTAATTTTGAGGTTAGAATTTGGATCCAACACCCGTAAAATAATATTTTGAAAAAATAAAATTAGACGTAATTTACCTGTAAAGTGTTAAAAATAGCTTACTGAATTTGCCAGGAATAAATATTTTTAGTTAGTTCAATTTATATTTTCTTAAGTTGAAAGCAAGAGAAAATAAGAAGATCATCATTAGATATATTGAACAAAATCTATTTTATTATTTTTATTTGCAACGGCAAATAATGAAGGCAAATAATGTAACAGACGTTTGAAAATACAAAATCATAGAACGAGGATCCCTCACACTCTTTTACCCGCCGATTTCACCTAGAGTTTTAAAGAAGTAATATTACGATGGTAACGGTAATATAAACGGTAATATTACGGTAATATTACCGGACCAATGTTACTTTCATCGATTTTCGGTAATTTCTATTTCTTCGTTATTTGAGAGTTACAAATAAAAAATATAATTTATATAAACTAATGTTTTTAAAATGTAAGCGATTAATAATTTATGATTTTGTATTTTCAAACGTCTGTTACATTATTTGCGTTAATTATTTGCCGTTGCAAATAAAAATAATAAAATAGATTTTGTTCAATATATCCAATGATGATTTTCTTATTTTCTTTTACTTTCAACTTAAGAAAATATAAATTGAACTAACTAAAAATATTTATTCCTGGCAAATTCAGTAAATTATTTTTAACACTTTAAAGGTAAATTACCTCTAATTTTATTTTTTCAAAATATTATTTTACGGGTGTTGGATCCAAATTCTAATCTCAAAATTAAATTCCCCATTTTAATCAACAATTATTACAATTAAATATCTTCTCGCTTCATAGAAATATTCTGATTTGAAATAAAAATGTGAAATAATATTTACTTTTAATACTTTTTTCATAAAACAAGGAATTCAAAATTGAGGCACCGGATTGCAGAACTGCCTCTATGCTCGACCCGACTGAGCCCAATAGGCCGGAGAGAGGGGATGACACACTAAACGCCACTGAACGCGGCGATCGGGGAAAAGAATCAATTTACAACGCAAGAATCAACTTGTCGTTTTTCTGTTAATAATTAACGAATCGAGTTGATTTTTACGTAGAAATATTCTTCAAGTTTGTGCGCTTCTTACAGATATAGTCGTTTGGTGAAATTGTTCATATAATTTATATAACTTACTTAACGACTATATCTGTGAGAACCGCACAAGCTTAGAGAATTTTTCTACGCAAAAATCAACTCGATTCGTTAATTATTAACAGAAAAACGAAAAGTTGATTGTTGCGTTGTAAATTGATTCTTTTCCTCGATCGCCGCGATCAGTGGCGTTTAGTGCGTCATCCCCTCTCTCCGGCCTACTGGGCTCAGTCGGGTCGAGCATAGAGGCAGTTCTGCAACATATTTAAATTCTAAGAAAATATATTATTTGACCTTATTTTACAGCGTTTTAAATTATGAAATTATTCTATGAAGTAAAGTTATATATTTCAACTATATATTAAATGTTATAAATTATTGAAAGCATTTTAAAAACTTAAATTCTCGATAAGTTCTCATTTTTGGTTATATTCGCAGTAACATTCTCGGTAATATTACCCGATTTTAAATTCTCGAGAATTTTTAAATTCTAATTTCACCTATCGAATCCCCGCTGCACCCCCCGAACCCTCTGAAACATTTAAAGACTAATCGTCTTGAATTGAACATTTACAAATCTTGTTGATTATGAAAGATTTTTTTTTTTCACCTATCAAATCCGAATTAGTACACTGAGAGAATCTTGGGATAGTGGCGCGCCCAACAGGTATAGATGCAACACCAAATACACGACGACCGAGCTACCACGAATTGGAATAGCTTCCTTCCCAGTTTGGGCGAACAGCTCGCCCAAATTGAGTGTGCAGCAGCACCAACGTGCTGGTAAAGCAGACATTGGGGCTCCTGGTCGCCCAAAACTGAGACTGCCGTAAACTCAAAACCATAGTGGCGCTGCGCTACCCAGTGTAGTCAACTTGCTATCCCAAGATTCTCTCAGTGTACCATAGATTGGTACTCATGTAATACGAGAACCCTTTAAGGGCATGTAATACTTTACCATAAGAGCAATTTAGTTTACCCAATTATACATTCATAATAATAAATATTTTTAGCTAATAAGAGTTAACAAACCTTCGTGTACATGAGAGGAAGGTTTATTGACTCTTATTCGCTAAAAATATTTATTATTATGAATGTATAATTGGGTAAACTAAATTGCTCTTATGGTAAAGTATCACATGCCCTTAAACATCAACCTTGAAAATTTATTTTTATAGGAGTTATGAAGTGGAAAAGAAAAATAAAAAAACATTTTTTTTTATAAAGTGACTGAACCGATTTTGATAAAAAAAATATATGATATGGAGATCAATAAGACAATTTTTAGAAAAAATTGAAATAAATTTCCCACGAATAAAACACTAAAAGCTGAGCGGGAAAAGCCGTACCACATGCTCATTTTGTTATGACATTTAGAAATAGAATTTTTTAATAATAAATTTGAAATAATAATAGGAAAATGGTAATTGTTTTCATTTTTGAATGTTATGGCCATAATGCAAAAAACATTTTTGGGTTGGAATTATACTGGGACATTTATAAACAGGTGATAATAAATATTATCATATTCTAAGAACTTCATCAAAAAATCAATTACGAAATTTTCATTGAATTCAAAGTTTTTCTATTTATTTATGATTAATGAATAAATCACAACTTGGAGACGAACATCTTATACGATAGTTAATAGATTTGTAAACGAAAAAAATGTTTTTTTAGATTGATTTGAAAGTATATATTTATTTAAAACATTTCGAAGACGAGAGGCAATAATCACCAGCCAACAATACAAATGTTTAATAAGAATCTATAATAAGCTGTGATTGGTTTCTTGTTCAACTAACATAACTTAAAGAGATATAAAGATATATATCTTATAAAGATACTTTTTATATATAAATATCTAATTTATACATAATTATGTAATTAAGGGCGTTGTAAGAATGTCGAAAAAATGGTGAAATTTGAGAGTACACTCTAAAATGCAGGGCAAATTTCGTCGACTTTTTGAGACCACAGGAAGGACTTTAAAAGTTTTTTCAAGTCCTGAAGGGAAAGCAGGCTCAAACTTAGGGGTATTGGTGTTTCGATTTTTGATTAGAGGAAAATATCGGCGTAATTCAATAATTTTACCTAGGTAAAGTCCCCTAAGTTTGAGCCTGCTTTCCCTTCAGGACTTGAAAAAACTTTTAAAAAGTCCTTCCTGTGGCCTCAAAAAGTCGACGAAATATGCCCTGCAGTTTAGAGTGTACTCTCAAATTTCACTATTTTTTCGACATTCCTGCAACGCCCTTAAATTAATTTATAAGAAATACGAACTTTTTTTACCAGTAAATTTGTGGCTTTCTCCTCAAATTCTAAATGGACAAAACTTTTATATTAGGATATACCAGCAGTAATTTTTAAATTTGTATAATATTGAAAACATTTTTTTTAAACAAATGGGATTTGTTTAAATAATTAAAAATTGATAAATAAATATTTATAAATATTCCAATAGATTAGCAGTAATTATTTTATTAAAAAAAATTTCACAAGCAAAAATTGTTTAAACAAATAAATAGTAATCATTTTTTACATAAAAAAAAAGAATATTCGAAAAAAAATTATTTAATCAAATGTTATTTGTTTATATAATACAAAATGAATTAACTAATGTTTATAAATATTCCTGCAGACTAATAGAATTAATTTTTTTTTAACCGAGAATAAGGGCGTTGGACCCAAGTGTTATGTTCAAAATTCCATTCTCCATTTTACTCAACGAAAATTATAGATAAATATTTTTTCGCTCTGTACAGCTAATCTTTTTTCAACTATAAGACTGTATACAGAGCGAAAAAATATTTAATTTCGATATTTTTTGCATAAAACGAAGAATTAAAAATCTAATTTCAAAAGTGAATATATTCATTTTACTTAAAAAATATTTGAACTAGATATTTTCTCGCTCTGTACGCATAATTCTAGTTAAAAATTGATTAATTTTACAGAGCAAAAAAATTCCAAATTTAATATTTGTTTAGTAAAATGAAGAAATCGAATTTTTAGATTAAAACTTGGCTCTAACATATTTTTATGAAGATTTGATATTTTTCGTTTTAAGGGTAGTTTTCAAGGCAAATAAAATATAAATAGATAATATTAATAAATATAAATAATTAATATTAATAAATATAAGGTGTACAACTTTGCTTCCGCCGTTTTTCGATAGATGACTGCAGCGGTAAGTGGCGGTTGAAATAGGCAGGTCAAAAATTTCATACAGTAAGCTTGGACATCTGTCAACATAACCACATCACCACATTAGTGAATTTGTGTTTGCATCAGGAGTGTATTCTCGATTGAAGATGTCAGTTTTCGAGCCAAATTCTCGTCATTTGCGGGAAATGTTGATTTTCTGCATTCATTTGAAGAAAACTGCGGCTGAGGCTCATCGAATGCTCTCAAGTGCTTACGGTGACGCTGCTCTTAGTGAAAGAACATGTCGTGAGTGGTTTCAACGCTTTAAAAGCGGTGATTTTGATGTCGAGGACCGGTATGGTGGCGAAAGAGAAAAAATTTTCGAAGATTCCGAACTGGAGGCATTACTTGCTGAAGACTCGTGCCAAACGCAAGAAGAATTAGCAGAATCATTGGGAGTCACTCAACAAGCAATTTCGAAACGCCTCAAAGCCATGGGAATGATTCAGAAGCAAGGAAATTGGGTTCCTTATGAATTGAAGCCAAGAGACGTTGAACGCCGTTTCTTTGCTTGTAAACAGCTGCTTCAAAGACAGAATCGGAAGGGTTTTCTACATCGCATTGTAACCGGCGGCGAAAAATGGGTCCACTACGATAATCCTAAACGCAGAAAATCATGGGGATTGCCCGGATATGCCTCCACATCTACGTCCAGACCGAATATTCACGGTGCCAAGGTTATGCTCTGCATTTGGTGGGACCAGCTCGGTGTGGTGTATTATGAGCTGTTGAAACCGAGTGAAACTATTACAGGGGATCGGTATCGAACGCAATTGATGCGTTTGAGTCGAGCATTGAAGGAGAAACGGCCACAGTATCAAGAGGGACACGATAAAGTTATCCTGCAACATGACAATGC
>UCOK01016183.1:0-11060 GCA_900474325.1 Synergus umbraculus
GGATTTTAAGAGATTCTTCACGACTTTGATCAGATTTCAATCGGACTTCAAGGTACTTTTATGACTTTTAAAATATGTATATTTTGTGGCATTTAAATAAGGAATTTAAAACATTATAGGGAATTTTATTGAGGAATTTCACAAGCTTTTTAGTATTTTTAAAAGATTTTGTAGAATTTACAAAGATTTCGAAGGTTTTCGTCAAAATTTAAGGGTTTTCAAAAAATATTTCTAATTTATAAAAGATTTTGTAGTATTTTTAAGGATTTCATGGAATTTGATGAAATCTTTAATGATTTGAAGAGATTTTAAGAGTTGAGAAATTTCTAGAGGTTGCTAGAAATTTTTAGAGATTTCCACTAATTTTAACATGGATTTCAAGAGATTAATGATTTTGAAGGGTTTTATGTGCATTTTTAACGATTTTTAAGTAACTTTTACGAAATTCAGGAGATTTTTAGGATATTAAAACGATTTTGTAGAATTGAATGGGATTTTAGGATATTTTATGAAATTTTAAGGGATTTTAAAAGCTTTGTAAGAGGTTTATGAGATTTCAAAGAATTTAAAATATTATTCTGAAATTTTAAGGGATTTTATGAGATTTCTAATAATTTTAGGTGATTTCGAGAGATTTTTCTGATATTTAAATGATTCTGTGAGAATTTAAAATGATTTCATGGAATTTTATAAGATTTCTATGTAATATTTTTACCGGATATAAAAAATATAAAGAGATTTTAAATGTTACCGTAAATTTTCAAGAATTTTTCTGGTAATTTTAAGAGATTTTAAAGTTTGTCGTGGAATTTGAAAATGTTTCTAGGAATAGAGAAAGAAGAATCTATAGAGTAAGAAAGAAAGAATCTCTATAGAGATTTTCATGAATTTTAAACTGGGTTTTAGAAGATTTATGAGTATGAAAGTTTTTCTGAAATTTTTAAGGATTTCATGGAATGTGAAGATATTTCTAATACTTCTAATAGATTTTAAAGGATATAAAATGCATTTGAATTGCTATTGTTGAATTTAAAAGAATCTCAATAAGTTTCTGAAAATTTTAAGAGATGTTCACGAATTTGAAGCGATTTCACAGGTTTTCAAAGGTTTCTCAGAATTTTTAGAGATTTTCACAAAGTTTAACATAGATTTTAAGAGATTAGAGAAATAAAATATAATCAATTATATAATATTTAAAAAGGAGATAAATGCGCGCGCGGAACGCGCGTTTGTTCTTGTTAAATGATTAAAGAAGATATTGAAGTTAATTAAAGTAGAATTCCAATAAAATATATTTCTTTATCATGACTTAATAGCTATTTGCACTGAAAATAAGCAGGGAAATCGGAATATTTTCAGTTATTATCTAGGGTCCTTGTATATTCGGTCCACTCCCATCTAAAGGCTATCTGGAGACATCGTAAAGATAGTTATCTTGTGCATACGAAGTAGAAGGGCATGCTCTCTTATATGCGTACCTGATCGTGCCATTAAGCTGGAATTCACTGTATTAACGATGTCAGAAGAGTGAAGCAGGCGTATGTATAACACACGAATCCGACCACCCGTGGATTTGCTCAGCATTAACAGCGCAAAGCGGCTAGCATGTGGTCATTTCATTTTGCAACCCGGTGTGATTTTAGTGTCCGACTTTATTGCCTCGCCTGGCCTTTCTCGGCAAGTCATTACTGAATAAAAAACAAATAAAAATGAAAAACTTCACGAGGTGAGAATTACCGATCGAGTATCGATGTAGACGATGCACGTGCGAAGTAATTTCATCATGGTTTATGAACTGGACGTGAGGTACATTTAAGGATCAACGGGAGAAAGTCAAATTAAATCTGAAGCGTCAATTCGCACTGAGAAATGTAATTGGTGGAATTAATCGACAGGGAGGTTTATGCAAATTATGTATCGGGAGCGTTATTTATTCGAGGCGAGAGAAATAAAGTTTTAAGGTAGATGGAGTTAATTTTATGTCCCTGTGAAAGAAAATTGTTAATTGTTCATTTATAAAGTAAATGATAATGAAAATGACTGAATTCTGAATGAAAATGTCTTGCTTTTATTGATGAGATAATAGGAAATTTAATAACATGAATTAATTTATGTAAGGAAGGTACTAAAACAAAAAATTTCAATTATTTTTCCAGATGGTTCTGTCATTTCGACGATGACAATTACGTGAATGTGCCGCGGTTGCTGAAGCTTCTGGATAACTATAATCCGAGAGAGGATTGGTATCTTGGAAGGCCCTCGATACCAGCGCCCTTGGAAATTCAGCGCCAAGGATCAGAAACTGTAAAACGACCTGTAAGTGCAGAAAAAATTTGGTATTTTTCACTTTTTACGTTCTCATCGGAGAAGGTATTAGATTTTTAATACTATAAATATAACGGAATTGTATTTCAATTCCATTTACCGTACAAAATGATCCCGTAATAGCACTGATTGCAGTATCACGTGCTTTATCGATAGTGCAATTAGTGGGCTGCTTCGGACGATTTACCGCTACCTTGGGATGTTTTAGATAACTGCTTTAAAAACTCAAATGAGTATTTGAAATGTTAATTCCCGAATGTTACATATCCGCATTGATTCAGTAATTGCAGAGGTTTAATTTCAAGAATATTATCAGGGATGTTATTTGTATTATAGCAGACCAACACGTGCTTCTTGATTTAAATTCAGAAAATCATAAAAAATTTGTGAAATCCTTTAAAATTCCACGAGGAACTTTAAAATATCTTAAAATTCTGCGAATTTCCTAAACTTCCTTAAAAAGCTCTTAAAATTTCATGAAGTCCTTTTCAAATTCAACGAAATCTTTTGAATATTATACAATATTATATTTAATATTATATTTTACTTCTCTAATCTCTTAAAATCTATGTTAAACTTCGTGAAAATCTCTAAAAATTCCAAGAAACCTTTGAAAACCTGTAAAATCGCTTAAAATTCGTGAAAATCTTTTCAAATTTTCAGAAACTTTTTGAGATTCTTTTCGATTCAATAATAACAATTCAAATTCCATGAAATCCTTTAAAATTCTCACAAAATCATTTAAATATTAGAAAAATCCCTCGAACTCACTTAAAATTATTAGAAATCTCATAAAATTCCTTAATATTTCTGAATAATATTTCAAATTCCTTAAAACTTCGTAAAACTCTTACATCCTAAAAATCTCTTGAATTTCGTAAAAATCACTTAAAAATGCACATAAAAACCTTCAAAATCATTAATCTCTTGAAATCCATGTTAAAATTAGTGAAAATCTTTAAAAGTTCCTAGAAATCTTTTGAAATTCTATGACAAACTTCAAAATCTCTTAAAATTCCCAGAAAAATCCCTTGAAATCACGTAAAATTATTACAAATCTCATAAAATTCCTTAAAATTTTAGGATAATATTTCCAAATCTCTCGTAATCACTTAAAATTCCTAAACATCCTTTAAAATTCCATGAAATGCTTTTAAATCCTTTAAAATTACTTTTAAAAATCAAAATTTTTTAAAATTCTTACAAGGTTTTTAAAATTCTTTAAAATTCCAGTAAATCTTTTAAACATTATACATATCTCTTGTAATCCCTTTATAAGAATTGCAAGGGATTTTATGGCATTTGACGACTTTCAAGTGATTTTTACGAAATTCAAAAGATTTTTAAAATTTTAACAAATATTTCGTGAATTTTAAAGGAATTCATGAAATTAAAATTTTTTTTTATTTTAAGATATTTTAAGGAATTTAAAATTTTTAAAAATTTTGAGGAATTTTAAGATGTATCTAAGAATTTAAAAAAATTTCAACGAATTTAAGCGATTTCTGAAATTGTCTACATTTTTCTAAATTTGCGTGAAATTTTAAGGGATTTCAAAAGGTTTTTATGAATCTTAAGGAGTTTTTAGGAATTTTAAATGACTTTCTGTAATTTCGAGGAATTTAAGGATATTTTAATAGATCCTCTTAAAATCCTTTAAAATTACATGAAAAGCTTTTAAATCCTTTAAAATTTTGTCAAAACTTTTTCAAAATTCCACAAAATTAAAAAGAAAAAAACAATAAAAAATTAAAATTCCTTAAAAAATCAAAATTTCTTACGATTTTTAAAATCTTTTTAAAATCCTTTAAAATTTCTTAAAATACGTAAAGATTTCATGTGCATTAAGTTCTGAAGAGCCTTTTACGAGTTTTAACTTGGATTTTAAGACATTTATGATTTTAATCGTTTTCGTGGATTTTTAAGGGATTTCAATAGGTTCTTGTCAGTTTAAAGAAATTTTAATGTATTTCGAAGTTTTCCTGAGTTTACATTTAACTTAAAACTTGATAAATTCGTAAAGAAAGCAGATTAAAAATAGTTCGCTGTTATTTTTCGCCTTTTGTATATAAGATCTGAAGATTCTGGTATTTTTTCTTTTTTTTATAATTTTATTTTCTCTCGCTATTACCACAAGCCCACTTTTTGTCACACTCATCGAGTCCATCCGTGAAATCGCTATTTTCCGCGATAGCCGTTGTACGTGCGGTTTGTGTGGTTCCACTTTTCAATTTTTGATGCCTTATTGTATTTTACGGCGCATCGGTGCAAATCGCGAGACATTAATAATTGCAGGAAAATAAACATTAAAAAAGAAAGTAATAAACGGAAAATTAAAAAGTGATCGACCGCGTATGAACGACCGTGGTGTTGTAATTAAATTTCATTTTTGCCCACCTTTGTCACGCCTACCTTTTACGCGGCACCCATTATACGCGATGATGCGAAACTTATGAAGAAATTCTCAGGGGGATAATATATTTTTCAGAATTTTCACTATTATTTACACAGGTATATTCACAAATTGATTTATGTGATATTATTTTAATATATATTAAAACAATAACGCTTGCCTCGAATTCCGTAAAATTGCATCCGTTTCTGTTTCTGTTTCTCTTTCTGTATAATGAAAGGGAGGAGATTCTCCGCGAATGTCACTGGGAGGCCTTTGGTTTGTGTAGGTAATCATAAATTCGTGGCTGCGTGTTTACGAGGTACATCCCGAGATATCATCGTGATTTAATCATCGTTCAGCCGGATCGGTCGGTAGCAGAGAGAAACCGATCTTATCATCTGGCACTGTCATGCTCAATCCCTTATTCTTTATGTCTCTTAAGGACAAACATTTTGTATTTACAGTAATATCACGGGCTTATATTACTTTTGTGTTGCCCCTTGATTTCTCGTATTCATTTCTTAAATAGTCCTAACAAAGTGTCTTTTCGCATAAAAAGTGTCTTTTCGCATAAAGTGTCTTTTCAAATTATGTTTCGCGCAATATGATCATGATTGTGTTGCAATCTTGCAATGCAACTTGATTAAAAATTGTAGAATCGAGAATATTGTAGACCTTCGCCTCTGATTTAGAAATATGTGATTTATACAGACACGATCAAACTTAAATTGGATTTTGGCGATCAATTTCTATCTAATTCTAAAGCGACCAACGGGCGTTTCCCTGTAGTAATAATAATAATATCACGTCATGATAAGCAGTAATAAGTTCCTGGTTTACGGTTCATCGGTAGGTTATATCCAGCAAGTATACGATCGGCCTACCGACCACGTAAAATGACCAACGGCCACATAACGAGCGTTTATCCGTGCTGTGCACTCTCTTTTACCACCGCAGGGCCTTTCACCCGAGGCGTGGTGCAATATTGCTTGGCGCAATTACTGACAAAAAAAAGGATCTTAAAAATATTTTCAAATAAAGACAGCGGAGGCCAATTTTCTACTGCAGGCTTTGATTTAATATGGCATCAGAACAGGAAGTTTCATCAGGTCACAAATTACAAATGAATTGGCACTTTTATTTGTATTTACAAGAACGAACGCGCGCGCATTTACCTTCTTTTTTAATATTATATTTTACTTCTCTAATCTCTTTAAATCTATGTTAAACTTTGTGAAAATCTCTAAAAATTCCAAGAAACCTTTGAAAACCTGTGAAATCGCTTAAAATTCGTGAAAATCTTTTAAAATTTTTAGAAACTTCTTGAGATTCTTTTCAATTCAATAATAACAATTCAAATTCCATGAAATCCTTTAAAATTCTCACAAAATTATTTAAATATTTGAAAAATCCCTCGAACTCACTTAAAATTATTAGAAATCTCATAAAATTCCTTAATATTTCTGAATAATATTTCAAATTCCTTGAAACTTCGTAAAACTCTTACAAAGCTTTTAAAATCCTTTAAAATTTCACGAAATATCCTAAAATCTTATACAATTCCACAAAATCGTTTTAATATCCTAAAAATCTCTTGAATTTCGTAAAAGTCACTTCAAAATCCATATAAAAACCTTCAAAATCATTAATCTCTTGAAATCCATGTTAAAATTAGTGAAAATCTTTAAAAGTTCCTAGAAATCTTTTGAAATTCCATGACAAACTTCAAAATCTCTTAAAATTCCCAGAAAAATCCCTCGAAATCACGTAAAATTATTACAAATCTCATAAAATTCCTTAAAATTTTAGGATAATATTTCCAATTCGTTATAACCTCATAAAACTCTTACAAAGCTTTTAAAATCCCTTAAAATCGTTTTAATATCGTATAAATCTCTTGAATTTCGTAAAAGTCACTTAAAAATCGTTAAAAACTAATTAAGAATATTAGAAATTTGAATAAACCTTTTGAAATCACTTAATATTTCTCGAAAACCTTAGAAATCGCTTAAATTTGTTGAAATCTTTTAAAATTCTTAGAAATCTCTTAAAATTGTATGAATTTCTTTAAAATTTCCCGTAATATCCTGAAATCCCATAAAATTCTGCGAAATCTTTTGAATATTTTAAAAATCACTTGAAAATTGTCAAAATCTCTTAAAATTCCGAGAAATATTTTTTAAATCCTAAAAAATCGTTGGAATCATAAAAGTCACTTCAAAATCGTAGAATTCTCTTCAAATTCTTCAAATGTCTTAAAATTGCATGAATATCTTTAAAATGTCCCATAATATCCTGAAATCCCCTAAAATATTTCAAATTCCTTAAAACCCCATAAAACTTACAAAGCTTTTAAGATCCCTTAAAATTTCACGAAATATCCTAAAATCCTATAAAATTCCACAAAATCGTTTTTATATTCTAAAAATCTTTTGAATTTCGTAAAAATCCCCATAAAAATCTTCAAAATCATTCATCTCTTGAAATCCATGGTAAAATTAGTGAAAATCTCTAAAAGTTCCTAGAAACCTTTTGAAATTCCATCACAAACATCAAAATCCCTTAAAATTCCCAGAAAAATCTCTCGAAATTACTTAAAATTATTAGAAATCTCATAAAATTCCTTAAAATTTCAGTATAATATTTCAAATTCTTAAAAACCTCATAAAACTCTTACAAAGCTTTTAAAATCTCTTAAAATTTCACGAAATATCCTAAAATTCCATTCAATTCTACAAAATCGTTTTAATATCCAAAAAATCTCTTGAATTTACTAAAAGTCACTTAAAAATCGTTAAAAATGCACATAAAAACCTTCTAAATCATTAATCTCTTGAAATCTATGTCAAAATTAGTGGAAATCTCTAAAAATTTCTAGTAACCTCTAGAAATTTCTCAACTCTTAAAATCTCTTAAAATTAATAAAGATTTCATCAAATTCCATGAAATCCTTAAAAATATTTCAAAATCTTTTATAAATTAGAAATATTTTTTGAAAACCCTTAAATTTTGACGAAAACCTTCGGAATCTTTGTAAATTCTACAAAATCTTTTAAAAATCCTAAAAAGCTTGTGAAATTCCTGAATAAAATTCAATGTATTTCGAGTTTAGACTCGTGAAAAAATGATTATTAACGAAACTAAATTCAATTCACGCGGAATTTACGATTCAATCATCTTTTTAAAAAAGATAGATATAAAATGTTCTATGTTCTTGATTTTACTTTTGATGGCTTTGTTATTCGTGCATAATTTTATATAACTTCTATTCCACCTAGAAAAAGATGATACAGGAACTAATTTAAAAAAGATCTGGTAAGATTACATGCGTTAATTGAACCCTGCTGGTAATGTGCATTGTATCGTTGAAGTGACATGCCAGTTTCCATGGAATTTAAATTACGTCGGTCTTGCCACGCTTCGCCGGTTCGAACAGTTTGTCCAGTTCGCGTATATATACGTATTTTTCCTTATCTCCCGAGCAAATCTCCAGCTGCGATCTTTGCGAACTCTAGCCCTGCATACATTTCTTTCTCTTATCAGTGCATCAGGGGCGTAGGCACACGGGGATGCAATATATGGACTCCCCCTGAAAACCCCTCAAGCACTTATGGAAATTTTTCCTTTCCAAAGTGTTTCATCTGATGGATCGCGCTTCACGCACTTGACTCTAAAATAAAAGGAGCCTTTCTTACACGGGGCGGGGTTTGAGAAATTGAATCGATTTGTTCTGCGATTGGTTGTATTTTTACTCCTTTCTTCAAAAATAGAGTGACCCAATCATGGAAATCATATCTTAATGGCAATAAGCTTTTGATTAATTGTTAACTTAAGCTGTTAATGAATCGATATTCTAGTGCATATATATAAATGTTTATATATATAAATGCGCGCCCATTTACGTCCTTTTTCAATATTATATAATTTATTTCTCTAATCTCTTAAAATCTATGTTAAACTTCATGAAAATCTCTAAAAATTCCGAGAAACCATTGAAAATAACCTGTGAAAACGCTTAAAATTCGTGAAAATCTCTTAACATTTTCAGAAACTTCTTGAGATTCTTGTCAATTCAATGATAAATATTAATCAAATTCCATGAAATCCATTAAATTTCTCTCAAAATCATTTAAATAGCAGAAAAATCTCTCGAAATCACTTAAAATTATTAGAAATCTCCTAAAATTCCTTAAAACCTCATAAAACTCTTACAAAGCTATTAAAATCCTTTAAAATTTCACGCAATATCCTAAAATCCCATACAATTCTACAAAATCGTTTTAATATCCTAAAAATCTCCTGAATTTCGTAAAAGTTACTTAAAAATCGTTAAAAACGCACATAAAACCCTTCTAAATCATTAATTTCTTGAAATCCATGTTAAAATTAGTGGAAATCTCTAAAAATTTCTAGCAACCTCTGGAAATTTCTCAACTCTTAAAATCTCTTAAAATCATTAGATATTTCATCAAATTCCATAAAATCCATTAAAATTCTCACAGAATTATTTAAATATCAATAAAATCTCTCGAAGTCACTTTAAATTATTAGAAATCTCATAAAATTCCTTAAAATTTCAGGATAATATTTCAAATTCCTTAAATCATCATAAAATTCTTACAAAGCCATTAAAATCCCTTAAAATTTCAGGAAATATTCTAAAATCCCATACAATTCTACAAAATCGTTTTAATATCCAAAAAATCTCTTGAATTTACTAAAAGTCACTTAAAAATCGTTAAAAATGCACATAAAAACCTTCTAAATCATTAATCTCTTGAAATCTATGTTAAAATTAGTGAAAATCTCTAAAAATTTCTAGTAACCTCTAGAAATTTCTCAACTCTTAAAATCTCTTAAAATTAATAAAGATTTCATCAAATTCCATGAAATCCTTAAAAATATTATAAAATTTGTTATAAATTCGAAATATTTTTTGAAAACCCTTAAAATTTAACGAAAACCTTCGTAATCTTTGTAAATTCTACAAATCTTTTAAAAATCATAAAAAGCTTTTGAAATTCCTGAATAAAATTCCTAGATTTTCAATATATTTTGAGTTTAGACTCCTGACAAAATGATTATTAACGATCATTAACGATCATTATTAACTATCGATACTTACACGACGAATCAGGAGCGCGGAATAGGCGTTACGATTTTTCGACTTCGACTCAATCATCTTTTTAGAATAGAAAATACGTATATATTGTTGTCCCCGTTGGATTTCGTTATTTATTGTCTTTTCCTTCTTCCTTGCATGAGAAGTTTGCTATATAGACTTGACTCTAAATGGGGTGAGGTGGCTACATCTTGCGATTGCTATGATCTCGGGATGCACTCGGTTTACGCTTGGGATGCCTCGCGAATATGTTTGGCCACATGCTACGTAAACATAGGTTCCCATTTAAGAGAGAATCCGGAATCTACATGGGTCGGACTTGTTACTGTACAACCGCAAAGTCAGTTGTTGGTAACCGCGTTATTAGAAAGCTAACGAGCAGCCTAACTCTATTTTCGCTCTCATTTTCTGCTATTTTTCCTTTCCCCCATTTTGCTGCGAAATTACCCTCGACATCAATCATTTATGATGGGCTCCGTAAACTTTGAGAGTGATATTTTCTTCGAGTTTTGCGAGTATTAAATCTTGACATGAGGCGAAACGCTACCGTTTTTATAATATGACTGAAAAATTCCAAGGAACTTTATTCACGTTTTTAATAATTTTCTGCCAGGGAACTTCGTCTAAAAGTTAGGGAAATATTGAAAAATGGAATCTTGTGATAATGTTTGCACTCTGAAATTGAAGAAGGATCTTCTGAAGATCAGAATTTAAATTCCATGTAAACCGCCTTGTCGATTTAACTGGGTTATGATGCTATCGTCGTAAAAAGATTATACACGAGTCGCTTCTTGTTCAACCGGACAGTCCAGACTCCAGACGTTGAGTGAATGGCCGAAGATTGTTTTCAATGTTCAAATTTCAAACATGCCCTACTTATAAGTTGATTTTCGTTGAAATTCCATTGATTAAATGAAAAATCGTTTCTTTTGGCTCCCAGAGACAATTTATGTTGCTTAAATGTTATTTTTATCTCCTTGATTGGCGATTCTTATCACATATTGTTCCGATAATTATTGTTCAGATAATGATTGTTCCGGCATTGTTCTTTCGATTGTTCCTTATGCCTAGAGACAATGAAAGACAAGATATATTTTTTCTGAACTAGAAAAAAGCAAGGATGCCAATCTGTGCAATGTTTAGTCCTCGGTGATGTCCAGTCGCATTTCATTTCAGTTTATTCGACCTTGCAATATGAAAGATTCCTTGAATACTCGA